>PVIR01005832.1:0-69877 GCA_004026965.1 Petromus typicus
ACCGTGCCTGCCACCTCCAGCCAGGCAGCCCCCATGCTGCATTGTCTGAGCATCTTGGGCACAGTTCCCAGGCTGGCCAAACTTAGGGGGCCCCTGCCCTCCCCACAGGCTGGGCTTTGGCAAGGACAGGCTGTGCCCTCCTGGGCCAGGGAGTCTCCTCATCTCTCCCTGCCACAGCCGCCGTTACAGTGGCCAGCCCCAGCCAGAGGAAGGGACCAGCAGTCCTGGGATCCAGGGCTTCTTTAAGGGGACCTGGACCACACTGTCTACCCAAGAAGGCCACGGTGCTGCCTGCACGTGGCTCCCCCAGTGTCATCCCTGAGCAGAAGGGGGTTCTCCAAACCACACACGGCCCCGTCCAGTCCTTGCTGGAAACTCGAGAGTTCCCGGAACTCCGTGGGATTTCCTTGGGCAACCCGCGGCCTGCACTTGACCTCTCTGCACAGGCCTCGTGTGATACTCCTCACCCACAGAAAGGAGCCCCCAATCCTGGCCACCCCACGGTTTCCTCTTCTCCCTCTCACTCCTGTCCTGCAGGCTTCTGTCCCTCCCTGATGCCAGCAGTGTGAGAGTGACGTCCCCAAGGAGCCCAGGGACACCTCTGTCTTCTGTCCTGATCTCAGACTCACAAGCCTGACACAGGAGGTGCTGGATAAATGGGAATAAGAAAATCAAGCAGCCAGCAGCCAGGACCAGGGGCCTTTGGACACCTCCTCCCTGTCAGCCCTCACATGTCCCCTTGCGATGGCTTGTGTAGACGTTTCCCCAAAGCCTCCTGCGGTCACAGGTGGGGCATTCTCAGAGGTGGCTGGATCTAGAGTGTGTACCGCGGGGACTGACGGTGTGTGGCCACTAGCTCAGCACACCGATTGGGTCGGCACTTACCCTAAGTCCTGTAGCCTGGACAGCATATAAAAAGGGGCAGAAAGAAGCTACGAAGGGCCCTTGTTTCCTTTGCTACTTTCCCCCACCGTGAACTGTTTTTCCTCTGTGATGTCTGTCTGCTGCTCCACCCTGCCTTGGAGCCAGCCAATATGGGTAAAAGCTCTACAAGCTGAGCCAAATAAACCTGTCCCTCCTTAACTTTGAGTATTGGGTATTTATCCCTCCACCTGCCCCTGCTCCAGGCACATTGGCCCCTAATGTGGTCCCTTCCCCTCTCCCCTGCACCGGTCACCTCCCTGATCCAAAATCCCTCCCTGCTAATCACCAGCACCTCAGTCCTCACCACAGAGGTCAGAGGACACCATGAGCGTGCTGGACATGCCAGAGCCTGCTGCGGTGCAGGGTCTTTGCATCTCACATGCGCTCCTACGTGAGCATGTGCATGCACACATGTGCACACGCACACACACACACACACACGCATGCATGGTCTCAAGATCACCAGGCCTTGAGATGAAGCAAGAGCCCCTGATAGGGAGAAGACTTAAGGACAAGGTCTGAGAAGATGATCTAGTTCCTTGGGGCCTTCAGAGCCTGCCGTGACTGCTGTCACTGAGAGACAAAGCCTGCCATCTCCTCTCTCTGCAACCACCTCTGCGGCCCCCATTGCCTGTGGGATAAAGGCCACATGTGGTCTCGAAGCCTGTTTTCTGATGTGAGCTCCCTGATGCTGTATCCCTGGGCCCTTTCCGAGTGCCTCAGCCTCCCCCGTATTCGGCCTTCCTGCTTCTGCAGCTCCCTCCTGGATGCCCCCAACACTGCTGTGACTTACCCCACCCTCTGAGACCAAACGAGGTACCAGCCCCACAGTGTCCTCTCCTCTCTAGGACCGTATTTACAGCAAACGCCATCACAGTTGCTGGCACAGGACTGGTCCTCAAGAAATGAAAGTTACAACAGCCACATGCCGACGGACTCATTCGGTCCTCAGCACTGCCCTTGTGGGGCTGTCAGCATCCTCACTCCACAGGGGGAAACTGAGGCACGGAGAGGCTGGGTACTGTGTCCAGGTGAGTGTGAGACCAGGCTCTGAGCCTGCTCATGCCCTCAGGCATGGCAGGGCAGGGACAATTGCACAGCATCTCCACCACCTGCTGCCCGGGGCAGGCCTGGCTCAAAGCCGTACCACAGCCTCCAGGGCTGGGCCTGGTGGCCAGATGACGCCATGTCTGCACGTCCACCGATGTCACTATGTGTGCAGTACAAGCCCCAGGCTAAGGACATGGGGCAGCACACAGTGGTCCACTAGGACGACTGCCCACTGTGGGCATGACAGGGTTGGGGACCCCAGGAAACTGAGGCCTGGGGGGTGGAACAACTCTGGCACAAAGCTCGGGAGCCACCAGCATCTAGCCTCCCCTCAGAGAACTGGAGATCTCCCACTTGATGTCCCAGCTTTCAGTGACCCCAGCCCTTGCTGAAGGGCATCCTCTGACAGCCTCCACAGCCCCGTGCCCAGCCTGTGGCCACCAGCAGAAGCCCGGGGAGGAAGTCAGAAGAGGGCCAGGCACTAACTGTGGGACATAATCGGAGCCGCCCACACCAGGGCTGAGGAGCCTCACGGCAGCTTCTGTCCTCCACTCCTGGAGCCCCCGAGCTTTATCACTCCCCGAGGCTGGAGTCACAGAAGTCACACAGTCACCAGGGCGGGTGTGGCGGGGGAGCTCTGTGGCATGGTGTACTGGGTGATTTGGGGGTGGGAAGGGATCTCAGAGAGGCAGCCTGCGGGGGAACGCACTGACCCCAGACAGGCCCGGACCAGAATGTCCTCTAGCAACAGCTCCCCGCATGTCCGCCCCCAGGAGCCTGGCATCCCAACGCAGAGCGCTTGTGCAAAGCTATATCGGTCCTTCCCAAGTCACAGACAGCCTCTGAGGAGCCATGACAGGGGTCTGTAACTTAATCGCAGGGCAGTGTACTGAGATTCAAATCCCCCTTTATCTCTCACCCAGAGCCCCCAGGACCTGGTTGTATTGGCCCCCGAGGATAGGGCCGTGTCCCCAAGACCAGGTGAACTGCTTTTCCTCGAAAGGTTAGGTCAACCTCGTGACAAGGCCGGGGAGCCCCTTAGCTGTGCGGCTGTCTCCCTCTCCCCTTAGGGGTTCTCCATTAGCTCAGCCCCCAGCACCCTGACCTGGAGGGTAGGGTGGAGACTTGGGGCCACCCACGGAGGCTGTGGGACCCACCTACATTGGGCTGAGGAGGGTTAAGGGACGACCCAAAAGCCCCAGTTCCCAGGGCTCCTCCTTGCAAGCCACCCTCCCCTCCCTGCCTGCTGCCAGTGCCGGGCTGGCCTCTGATGGGTTCCAGCTGACAGTGGGCCTCCTCCGTTCCTACCCTGGGGCAGCAGTGTCCTGTAATGACCCCATGGTTCCCCTCAGTCCCTTGGGCTGAGGACAGCTGGCATTAGGCTACAGCAGGACCAGGCACATGGGCAGTGCCACCTTGGGGAAGATGCAGAGCACACAGGGTGTAGGAGGAGACGCGGGGACAGTGGCTGCTCTGGCCACGTAGATGCCCAGGGTACTTCGATGCATGGGTGCTCAAGGAGAGGCACCCAGGCCTGTGGCCTGGATGGCAGTCCCCACATGTCACCTGGTTCCCAAACACGGGCTCCTTTGTCGGCCTGCTCGTCACCCTGGAAGCTTCCCCTTCTTTGCATCCTGGACCCTGTGGGCATCTTTCTTTCCTGTCCCCCTTGTTTCCTGGTTAAACAAGGAGCCAAAATGGGCAGCAAGGCGTCATCTATTCTTCCCTGTGCTCCCATCCCCAGCCTCAGCCCTGCAGCAGGAGCAGCCGGAAGCAGGGAGGACACAGTGGAGCGGGGTGAGAAGCTGAGCCTCTGGTCACAGCACACGCTGGTCCTGGCCCAGAAAGGCTCCTGTGCATTGCGGCTGCCTGGGACCACCTTGCCCAGGACTCCCACACCATACACCCCGTACATGCCAGTCATAGTGGCCCCGACAGGCTTCCAGGCCCCCTTGCTCCACCCAGAGCCTCCTGGAGGGTTTGGAGCAGCGGGGAACCTGGCCGTCCACATCTGTTCCACCTGCCAGGAGCTCCCCGGGCTCCTCCAGGGCACGGAGGCTTTCAGTGATGTGGGCTGTCCCAGTAGGTGTGCATGCCCGAGGCCATGTGACAGACAGAGGGACAGTGGGCACACAGATGGGTTCACAGAGAGCTGGGTGAGCGCGTGTGTGCTGCAGCTGTCAGCGTTCTGCTGAGCCCTGAAGAGGAGTGATAGTGACAGCGACAACCATCCTCACCCCCATGTGAGATGCAGTGGGTATCAAGAGGGTGGCAGCGTCGGGTGGCACCACAGGGACCCTCTGGAGCTGGTGACCTACCGAAGTCAACTCTGATCATTAAGCAGTGATATCCAAGGCCCCCAAAAGAAAAAGCGAAGGGAAAAGTGCGGGTCAGTTGGTGCTGCCCGCCCAGTGCCCACGGCATGGGGACTCGCTAGCAGAGGGAAAGGGGTAGAGGTGCTTCCTGTCAGGAGCCCGGGGTTTACCCAGCCAGGAGCTCACAACACCACAGCAGTTACCCTAGTGTTTTCAGCTCCCCGAGCTGAAGTGAGTCCCCGGCTTGGCAGGGAGAGTCCCCGCCTCATGCAGCTCCTGCCCCGCCGTGCTGGGCTGCGGTAAACACGGGAAAAGCCAGTGCCCAGTGGAGAACGCCGGGATCACTCAGAGCGACCTCACTGGTCACCACTTCCCTCTCCCGTCCTCGCCTCCTGCCCCTTCCCATACAGACACCTCTGCTGACACCAACTTCTGCCTCCCGAAGCTCCAGGAAGCCCACACAATGGGACACCCCACTTCCCTGTGAGTCACCCCTGCACCCAGCCGGCCAGCTGCAGGCTCACTGCTCTCCAAGGGTTCCCAGGTTCCCCACAAGGAGCCGTCCCCCTGGGACGGCAGTGGGCAGGGTGGGCGATAAGGCCTTTTCCAGAGAAAAAAGCCACAGCTCTGGAGACCTTACCCTGGGCTATTCCTCTGCCACCACCGCTTCTGCTAAGGGGAAGCAGATGCTGTGGTTAATGGGGAGCTGCGGTGGGCTCTGCCCTCATCAAGGCTGAGGGCAGGGACAGTGAGTGAATTACGGGGTCAGCAACTGTACCATCGGGCAGGCGCCCCTCTGCCCACAGCCCAGGATGTGAGGCTGCGGGCTGGGTCTTGGTTTGGGCAGAAACCAAGGCTCCTACCTCTCTTTGACCACTGGGCACCAGGCCAGCAAATGAACCTGGGGGTCCAGATGTTCACAGCTGCAGAAAGGGGCCTTAGGCAGGTAGCAGAGAAGGTGCAGGAGGTGGCAGCCACAGAGGAAGCAAAGGTGCCAGGAGTGGCTGGGGTTGTGACAAGTTAGACTTAGGAGCCACACTGCCCGGGTACTAGCCAGCCTGCCAGTCACCAGCCATGTGAGCCTGGGCAGCTCTGCGCCTCAGTTTCCTCATTTATATAAAACAGAATATTCCTCATTCATATAAAACAGAATAGCACTTCTCTTTAGAACTGCACTCATTAGCAGCCTCAGGGCAACATCAGGCATGCAGAGCCATGTACACAGGTAGTCCATGCTGAGGCCCTGGAGGACTCCAACCCAACCCGGTTGCCAACCTCCTTGCCCCTCACCTTGTCTGGAAGGTAGAAGAACAAGGCTCTACCCTGACTGGAAGGCAGCTGACTCAGCACAGCTAAGGACAGCCATTACCACAAACTCTGCCAACTCCCTCGGGTCTCCAGGTTGAGCATCACTGTCCCATTATACAGAGGAGAAGGCTGAGGCCAGCATCACCTCAAGAGCAAGCAGACAGGCTGAGACCCAGCCCAGGACCTACTGCCTCAGAATCAGCTCTGACTTCAACACTGTGACTGCAGGGGGGAGGGAGAGAAGGACACCAGGCCGGGATGGGTCCCAGACTGAACCAATAGAACCAGAGACACGGATGAGGAGATCTGCAGCCTGAGGCTCCAGGCTCCACTCTCTCCAGAGGTGGAGCTGAGTCAGGCAGGTGGGAGAGGAGGAGAGACAGAATACCCACCATCGACCCCCCGTGCTCATCCCAAACCCAAATGGTGCCGGTCTCTTGAAGTCAGGTGCCACAGAGAAGAGGGTCTCAGGGTCTGAAGGGGGAACA
The DNA here is from genome assembly GCA_004026965.1 of Petromus typicus. NCBI lineage: Eukaryota > Metazoa > Chordata > Mammalia > Rodentia > Petromuridae > Petromus > Petromus typicus. Next base: position 6,086 of record PVIR01005832.1, read on the forward strand.
TTTCTAGCTGCCCGGGACCTCAGTCTCGGAGCAGACATGACTTCTGCCTCCAGAACTCCAGCCTCCCACTTTCCTCCTTGTACCCTGGCAGCACTGACGGCTAAGCGAGCCCTCCCCGACCCAGTTCTATCCTCCAGACACTGCCACACAGCCTGAGTCCCCACCAGCCCTCCCAGAACGATGAATTTGTTGGTGGACAGACAGGTCCCAGGGGCCTACAGAGAAGTTTCATTCCCAGATGCGACCTGTGCCAGCGACCTGGGGCAGGTTCTTGGCCATGTGAACAGGAGACACAGTCAGCCACACAGGTGGCCTCCACTTCATGGGCACTAGGAGGCTGGAGGGTGCTGTAACAGACAAGCACTGAAATGGCATCTTCTAGACACTGCGTACATGCGCGCGCACATGCGTGTGTGTGTGTGTTTACATATGTGTGTCTAGCTAGGCAGGAGCTCACCTGAGACATCAGACCCCATCTAAATTCTGCCCCTAGAATTTCCCTCCCAGCACACATTACAGGCTGTAATTCCTTTCTATTTGTGACTATTTGCTGAGCCTGCCCTTCCCCCTCAGAATGAATGAATGATGGGATGGAAGCCTGCACCCTGCTGTACCCTTGCCCGTGGCAGAGTCCACAGGTGCTCAAGCTCAAGGCTCAAGACCGACCCCCGAGCGGAGGCTCCCTGGGATTCCACCTCCCCAGAAGAGGAGGCAGGGAATGAGAAGGCTTCTAGCCGGGCCTCTGCTCTTCCTGCTCACCCTCGGCCTCTGGCCGGAACCCCGGAGGGCAGAGGTTATGTCTGGGCCACCGCCAGCACACCCCGCCGCAGCCGCCAGCTGCGACTCAGGATGCATGAGCCTGTGCTCTTGGCCAGAGACCAGCAGATGCTGCGTAACGTTGCTAACCACAGCAAGGAAGCGGCCGTAACCGCACTTACGTGCAGGACCCCTCCCCTACCCGGCCATCGGGGCAATGACCTCAGCCTGGGGGTCAGCAGCAGCAAAGACAGTGCTGCCTGGAAGCAAGGCTGTAACCTCCATGGCCGGCTCCTCCTTGGCAACTGTTCCCACTAGCAGCCTAGCTTCTGCAGCCTCCACTGCCCGGTGAGCTGGAGGGAGACAGAGGAAGTGCCACAGGCAGCCTGTGTCTGCCCTTCCCCTCCGCCGGGACTCGGATGCTGGGGAAAGTGGTGCCCAGTGATGTGGCTGTCGTGGCCGGTGGCTGGCGCCAGCAGAAATCCCCAAGCCCGTCAGCAGACTCTGTCCAGACGTGTCCGCTGGCCTTGGCACTGAGTCAGGCCAAGGAGACACCTGTGATGGGCCCCGCCCCAGCCTGCCCCTCTCCCACAGAGGCCCCTCCTTGGCCTGGCCCAGTAAGAGCCCAGCTGGGTGCTCTCAGGCAAATGAACCAACCTCTCTGGGCCCTCAATTTCCCTAACTGTGAAATGTGGCTGCATCCAGCTGCCTGCTTAGATGTCATGAGACTAATGGGTACATAGGGCCAGCTCTGCAGAGAACACATTGTAGCCAAAAGCAAATTTTAACTGGAGGGCCACAGAATAAAACGATTACCCATAGTTCTGTGCAGCTGGTGCATGCGCAGATAGGTTGGTCAGTGGCTAATTTCTGACCAATCGGATATGTGAGGTGTGTATGACTTCCAAGAAGTTCCTTCAAGGGAAGGGGTGTGTCCTTGTTTTTTTCCTCCTTCCTGCTCCCTGGAGCTCTAGCAGCCATGCCGAGTATGGAGATGACCTCAGAAATGGAAATCACACCTTTCAGATCAATATGACAGAGAGAACCTGGGTCCCTGACAACATGTGTCAAGTCATCCAGAATATTTCCTCCCAGAGGTCAAGGCCAGGAGCAGAAGGTGCACATCTACTTTATGGAACAGACACCAGCTTCTACTCTGGCTGGTACCACAAAATGAACATGGCAGTGTGGGTGCCAAAGGTAGACAGCAACGGAACATCTCTACCAGGAAAACTTCCTTCCCCATGCTCCGCGGGACCAGGAGAAACCTGCAAGGAAGACTTAGCCCCAGGAGGAGCTGGAGACTGATGGATAGAAGCAGGGAAGGAAGGAGAGAAGAAGGAAGAAAAGAGAGAAGGAAGGCTAGGATGGATATGTGGATAGCCTGAAGAAAGAAAGAATGGATGGGTCAATATAAGGAAGGAAGCAAGGAAGGAAAGAAGGGAAGCACGGAAACCTTTCTCATCAACATCCTAGCCCTTGGGGACCCAAAAAAACCAAATCACCATTGCTGTCCTGAGGCCACAGGGTGGGAAAGGGTTTGGGAGCTGGCAGAGTTTGGTGGCTGGCATGAGCTGCCATCCTTCTGCCCAGGACTCTCCTGGAGGGACAGCAGCCAGATCAGCCCTGAACCCTCCTGCTTAGTCAAAACAGGCTCATACTGGTTACATACTGCTGGCAGGAGGCCAGGCAGGGCCACCAAAACCTGGGGGATGGGAAGGGACAGTCAGGTCACTTCTGTGCTATCTGCAATAGTTTGAGTTAATGCACAGGGGTGCTTGTCCTGAAAATCCTCAGAAAAAAACAGGTGTTATGTTCAGGTCTAAAATGTCCCCCGAATCTCATGTGTTCAGAGGCAGGGCTTTGGGAAGGAGGTCAGGGATACCGTGCTGCTCAGTGGATTGAACTATTGCTAGGTCCACGGCCCGGTATGCCACTAGGAGCTGGGGCCAGGCAGGAGGAGGTGGGCCACCAGGGGTGTGACCCAGAAGGGTGGATTCTTGTCCCCAGCTCCTCCCCTCTTTCCTCTGCTTGCTGGTCACCATGACATGAGCCCCTTTCCTCCGCCGGGCCCTTCCACCATGCCATTTCTGCCTTGGAACCAGCTGAACGTGCACTGGGTCCCCCAGAGCCATGAAGAACAATAAAACGTTGCAGGTTGCAGGTGTTGGGTGCTTTGTTTCAAGAAGAGGAAAACTGATCGACAGAAGGATGACCAGGGACTCTAGAGGGCTGCAGGGTCTCTCTGGTGCAGTGAGGGAGAAGAAATGGTCTCGGTTAGTCAGAGAGCCATGGCACACTGGAGGGAGAATGCAGACACAGCTCCTGATGTGGAGGGAGCCTTGGAGTGGGACGTGGGCTCTGTGACTCGATCCTGAGCCCTCCCCAGCAACAACCACAGCCTCTAGTCCCCGCTCTTCCAGGCTGGACTCTGGGATGATCATGTGTATGGAGCTTGGAATAAAGACAGGTGGACATGGAGCTGCTTCCGGCCAATTACCTAACTTTTCTGCGCTGTTCTTTCTCCTTCTGTTTAAAAAAAAAAAAAAAAGAAAAGTACCAGAACTGGGCTCAGAGAGCTGCAGGAAGATTAATTCAGGGAATGCCAGCTTAGCGCCTGGCACCCAGGGCAAGCTTCATAAATACTCCCTAATGGGGCTGCTATTTTTCTCCTGCCTGGGCAAAGATTGGACTGGGAAGTCTCTGCCTCCTTTTCATGTCTAGATTCCTTGATTCCACAATCCGTGATTCACCAGTTGGGGTTGTGAGACCCAAGGATGGGGCCTGCCTGCCCAGCTCTGCCCCACGGAGCCCTCGCCCAGCACCTGGCTGGCCCAGCCTGCGGCCGCCTCACTCTCTTTTCACAAGTGGGCTTTCCTTGCCTGCCATGTGCCTCCAGTCCCGTGGGCAGCTCGTGGCCACAGGCAGCTGTTGCAGTCCTCTGCCTTGTGTCCTTACCTGCAGGCGAGGTGGCACGAGCCCTCCAGCTGAGTCCTTCCTCACACCTACAGTCCCCTGACAATGTCACATGCTGTGGAAGTTGGCAGGGCCACGGGCACCACAGATGCCAACACAAACACCATTCCTGCGGAGGGCAAGAGCCCATGGGGGTTATTTTTAACCTGTGGATCAGAGTCCACAGCCCTAGGGTGGCAGACTTTACAGGGAAGGGGGGTGACAGGTCACACCTCAAGGACTCCCAAGGTCATCGGCTGCAGCAACCCCAGCCTTCCCTCACTTTGCTGGAGAAGGGGCAAAGGAGAGCGTGCAGGATGTGCCCCATTGCCCTCCGTGTCCTACAAGGACTGAACCCTGTCAGGAAGAGCATAGCTGTCACGAGTCACGGGACCCTCAGCCTGGAGGGGATCCTCTGTGTCCTCTCCTTGTGTAGCCAAGGAAACTGAGGCTGAGACCAGGCCCAAGGTCACATCACTGGCCCACACCAGCCTCCTCCCCCTTGCCCACCTGTCCTCCCTGTGGACAAGGTGCACGTGGATATTTCAGTGACTCTCCATGGCTGTCCTTACTATGCCCAATCCCAGGCTCTCCCCGCAAAGGGCTGAGCCCCTCCAACTACACAATGAGATGCCCCCACCCAGCCCGGGCTCACCCTGCAAGCCCTTCTAGGTGCCCAAGCAGCGCCCCCTAGAGACCTACAGCAGCTTTGAGCAGCACAGTGGTGGCTGAAGGCCCAGGCGGACGTGCGGGCCAGGGCGTGCCTGCGTGGGGGGAACGGGGCCAGCTTATGCCAAGGGCTCACAGCCCACAGCTGCTGAGCATGTGGCCATGGCGGGGGTGGGCAGATAATGGACCCCACAGCCCCGTCCTGGCCTTGGCCCTGTGAGTTGCGCTGGCAGCACCTCCACGGGCCCTCACGTAACACACGTCCTGCTAGCCGAGTAGCCCTTATCACTGGTACGTGCCAGGAGCCCACGCTGCAGCAAGGAAGGAGCTGGGAGCCCCAACAGATAGAACCAGAGGGAAATGAGGCTTCCAAAGGCAGCTCCGGGAAGCCCCGTGTACTCCTTATCAAACCCCCATCCTCAAAGAGACCCCGGCCCCATCCGGTCAAGCCCAGCTCAGCTGGACTGATGGGTTGGGGTCCAGGAGAAGGGAAGGAGAAGCCTAACCTTCCCAGGGACTCCCTGGTGACCAGGTCACAATCCCAGGTTCTGTAACAGGGACTTGTGCCATACGTAGGAAACAGGCGCAGAGGCTGAGCCAGTCACACAGCACACAGCTGGTCAGCACGGAGTCAGGATTCAAACCCAGAGCTCAGCTGCTCCCCAGATTGGGGAGACCTGACAGCAAGGACATGGAGCCAGGCATGGAAGCCCCCGGCCCTAGAAACAAGGCTCCTAGGAAGGCTAGGAACAAGGCTAAGGGCTGAGCTGCTGGGCCCTGGACTCTAGCACTTCACCTGGGAATGAAGTGACCACAGGACATAGGCAAGACCTTCTGCCACAGGTGACATGGAGGGACCCTTGCTGCCTTGGGGGGCTCCTGTCAGGTGATGGGAAATCTAACCCTTGCCTCAGCACCCCCAAAATGATGGGAGGATTCACTCCTGTCCTTAGACACAGCCCCATCCTCAGGGAGCCATTCTGTGCATGGGAGACACACGCCCTATTTGAGCTGTAGGGTCGCACCTGCTCCCCCTTCCTGGGGTCTCATCCCCCATTGAAGGGAGCCCCTCAATTGGGCCCTGGGCAAGGCCTTCCCCAGAAGTGTGCTGGAGACCTGGGAGACAGCTATGGGGACACAAGTGCCACCACATCTGGCCCAGGGTGCCTAGGCTTACAGCCCTGAGCAGCTGGGCCACATCTGGCCTCCAGACACCACATCTCAGTCTGTGATTCACCCGGCCTCGTATGTCTGCCGGAGCAGGCACGGCCGCACATACTCTCCCACACTCACAAAGTCTGGCTGGAGCTGGGAGACAGCAGGACCTTTCTCCCTCCTGGGCCTCCTGTCACCTCCACCGCTGAGGAGGCTGCTATCCAGTCCTGAGTCACCATGACTCGCTCTCTCCTGGACCTTATGCTCAGGCTCCACAGGCTCTGAGCAGGTCTGGCGAGCAGGCTGGATGTCAGCAGTGGGAGAGAGCTTCAGAGAGATGGCGCCCAAGAAAAGAGACAGGAAGTAGGGCACACAGGGCATTTCCTGTCACGTGGGAGTTCCCTGAAGACATGGCTGGGTCTGTAGAGGGCTGAGTCTGTTCTCAGACCAGGGCTCCCCCAGGACAGGGCATCCCCTTCCTCCCTCAGACTGGATTCCACGACAAGGGCCGTGTCTACCCCTCAAACTGGGGCAGAATCAGACTTCCGCTAGCATCTCACACAGATGACTCACCCATTAGCATCATTTCGGGGTTTTCAACTGCTTGTGGGTGGAGAGCCAATGAGGGACAGCGTGCTCCCAGCCCGCTCCTCAGCACGGCCTGCTCCAGTCCACCCACCGCCCCTCTGGGTGGTCCCTCCCCCGGCCTCACCCCACACTCTCACGCTAAGTCACCCTGGGTGGCTGGACAGTGTCCTGAGGCGGCCTGGGCCTGGTGGCAGTGGTCCAGCAGAGAGCACAGGCATCATCTGCCTCCTTTGGGCCTAGCTGCCCTCGGTGCAGCCATCTGGGCCTGGGTGTCTACGGCAGCAGCTTGGGGAAGCCGAGGAGGGAGGGGCCTGCCACCATGAGCCTAGGTCGGGAGAGGAAATGGGGTCAGACCCCCACTAGCTTTTCCTTATCCGATGCAACAGCATCAGGACACCTCTCCTCTCTCCCGTGATCGCCTTCTAGGACCGGGCTATCCCCTCCTCTACCCCAACTGCACCTCTGTCAGGGAAGTAGAGAGAGCAAGGCAGCAAGAGTGGGTGGAAAAGGAAGGACCGTATGCGCTTGTGGCCCTGGGGGTGGGACCCTGGCTTTGCTCAGGACAGGCGGTCACTTGCCACCAAGACACACCTCCAAGCCCCAGAAAGGAAAATGCTGGGGTTCCTCATTCCAGAGACAACCTCATCTTCTGGGTGGCCAGGTAGAAGTGGGTGTCCTACAGCTTAGGGCCCCCTGAGATGTCAACCCTGCTGCACAGATAGGAAGATGGAGGCCTGGAGAGTCGGGCAGACTCTGCCCCAGAACGACCCACTGGGCTCGTGGTGCACACCCTGCCTGAGTCCTGGTGGCCCTTCTCCAGAGACCCCGTGCTTGGGGGCTGGTCCTCAGCTCCACCTAAGGAGTCTGCAGGAGAGGTCCTGAATAGAGCAGGCCGAGCCCGGGGCTCAACTGGTCTGGGAACTGCACAGTCGGCAAAGGCAGTGCCTCCTCCCCTCTGGGCTCCTCCTTGACCACAAGTGTCCCAATTTGAGTCCTGGGAGCCCCAGACTCCTGGTACCTAGGCAGGGAGGGCATCTGGGGGTACAGGCGACAGTGCATGGGGGACCTAGAGAAGTTCCCAGAAGGGCAGCAGAAGCCCATGTACCATCTCCTGCCCCAGGACCCCCACTCCGCCAGCTTCTCCCCTCCCGCCCTGCCTCCTACAGTGGTATCATCTCTCAAGTACAGTCTTGCTCCAGCCAGACTTATCCCCAAGAAACTCATGTCCTCCCCACAGATCTCTGCTCAGCCTCCCCCCTCCCCACAACTGCCAGGCAGAACCCTGGGGCTCCTAGAGGAGCCAGAAGGTCCAGGCAGGGGCCACAGCAGAGAGCAATGATACACCATCGGAGCTTGACTGTTTCCCAGGAAGTTGCCCAAATCACCCTCCTGTCTGTCCCCAACGGCAGCCGATCACACCCCCCGGGCAGCAAGTGCAGCCCATCATGGACAAGGACCAGCCTTCCTCCGCCAGGACACTGCAGCTCAGCTCTGCGGGAAGCGCTGTCCTGGAGCCCAGCCCTGGACTGCAGTGCAGGCACTCAGGAACCTGTGCCTTCCTCCCTAAGCCCACTCCACACGTGGTTTGGTCCGGCAGCTTTTTAAAGAAATTGTGGTAAAATACCCAGAACATAAAGTTTATTGTCTTAATCATTCCTGAGTGTACAGCTCAGTGGTATCAAGCACTTTCCCAGTGTTGCTCAACCCTCACCGCCATGCATCTCCTGTAGTCCTCATCTTGCAAAACGGCAACTCTACCCGCGAAACATCCCAGCAGCCGCGAGTCTACTGTCTCTGCGCATGCAATGACCCTATGTGCCTCCAAAGTATTTTTAAATACTCATTTCAATCCTCAAATACTCATTCTTCTGTGACCAGCTAATACAGTTCCAAAGTTCACTCATGTGGAAACCTGTGTCAGAATTTCCTTTCTTTTAAAAAAATTGTTTTGTCAGTGCTGGAGATTGAAACCAGGGTGTTCTACCTCCAAACCTTTTATTTTTATTTTTAATTTTGAGACAGGGCCTTGGTAAGGTGCTAAGTTACTCAGGCTTGGCTCCAACTTTCAATTCTCTTGCTTCAGCCTCCCAGAGTGCTGGGATTACAGACATGCACTGTTATGTCCGGCTGTTTCAGTTCTGTGCACCACACCCAGCTAGAATCTCCCTTCTTTTCAAGGGTGAGTAATATTCCATAGTGTGTCGTGTTCCCCACCCCGCGCTGGGGATTGAACGTCCTAAGCAAGCACCCTGAGCTGGGTCCCCAGCCTTGAGTAGCTTTTTTATTAACTGCTCTTTTAGAAAAACCAAAGTAATATGTCCTCATGGTAAAAGAATGTGAAGAGTTCAGAAGCCCATAAAGTAAAAAATGAACCTGTTCCCCTCAGTGAAAGCCACGTCTGTAAATCCCTAGAGTTCTGGAGTCAAAAGGGCCGACAGGTTTATGTCCCTTTTTGACATGGCAACACATTCCTCACCAGCACTTCTTTTTTTTTTTTTTTAATCTTTATTGGTACATTACATATATGCATCATGATTGCACTCCATAATGGGGATTTGTACCAGTATAAGACACAACTTAATTCTCATTTTTTCCCATAGCCCTACCCACCCTACCACCCCCCTATATACATAAAATTTGTTTCCTTTCTTTTTTGTTATAATATCATTATTTTTCCCCCTTCACCCTATTTTACTTTGAGTATTTTCTATTTCACAATATATAACATCTCACCAACACTTCTAAAGAACCATAGGACGTGCAGCCACAGACTGCCTAGCCCCAGCCCTGGGTCCAGGAGCATCAGGTATTGGGGTTCTTATGAAGCTCGTGGGACGCTGATACTGCCAGCGAGCAAACCCTGGCGTCTCGCAATGTTGCACCTGGGCTTTTCCACTTCGTCAACATCAGCCGCAAAGCCCAAGCTCACTGCTCCAAGCTGCCCTGTATGCTGTGGACAGGACACCCAACCTATCGGGCCCTGATGATATACACGCAACATTGCTTCCAGGTTTTCAAGTTTGGAAATAAAATTCCAATATGCATGCTGGCGGCATGTATGAGGCTACACCTGATGAGCTCCTAGACACAAATCCGTAAGCTACCTGTGAATCAGTCCTTCTCCTGGGCATTGCCAACCCCTCCCCAGCCCCGGCTCTCTTCCATCAGCTGTGAGGACGTCTGTGCCCAATCTACATGGGGCCACCTTTAACTGTGAGAAGAAACTCTTCCCATTTCTTTATTTCAGATTTTGATGGAGGGCAAACATCTCCACCTACTTGCTAGCCATTTGTCAAACTTGCTGGCCCGTATACTTAACCTTGTTTCCTTTGGGTTTTCCTTTTCCTTATTATAAGAGCTCATCTGTCAAATTGTTGAGAATACTTTTTAAGATATTACATTTTCACGTAGTCAATTTTCAAAATCTTTCCCTTTGTGATTCCTAGGTTTCATCATACATCTCCCAATCCAAGAATACATGGTTTTAGATTTTTTTCTTTTTTTTTGCTAATGTTTTTTTTTCTGGTAATTTTATGGTTTCCTTTTTACATTTATATCTTTGCTCCATCTGGGATTTATTTCAGAAATTGAGAATCAAGCTTTTATTTTTTTTTTTTCCTAAACAGCTAGCCAGTTATCCAATTTGATGGAATCATTCATCATTTCTCCTCTGATCTAAAATGTCACTTTAGCGTATATTCGATTTCCATTCGTTCCCGGTGTGTGTCTGGACTCAGCTCTGTCCCTTTGATGTGTCTGCCTTTCCTTATGCCAGGGCCCAACTATTTTATGACTAGAGCTTAATACAACATTTTCACAGCCCCCGCCACCCTTTATAATGCCCCGTTGTTAGAATTTTCCAAGCTCATTCTGCGTGTTTATTTCTCCAGATGAACTTTAATATAATTTGTCAAGTTCAAAAGATCTTGTTGTTTTCCACATCTTCTAACAGATGTGACTTTTCTGGTCTCTCAGCTCACAGTCAAATGTAACAGGACAAAGAGGAGGTGGAGGAGGAGGAGGACAAGGGGGATGAAGCTGGCTCATGATCGGCCTGGAGTAGGCAAAAATGATGTCAGCGAAAGTGACAACTAACAGAAGGGGAGTTAATGAAGTGACAAACTATAATAAGTAGACACGAGAACTCTGAAAATGTAGTCATGATAGAACAGGTCTTGATTTTTCCCCGTTAGAACGAGGATGGTGGGGGACATGTGTAACCGCATGACTCACAGACTCACATGCTCTGGAACCCCGATTACAGGGTGGGAAGTGTGTAATATCCACTAGTGAGTCCTACTCCAAATATCTCTTTATAAGGTTTCTGATATTAATGTCTGGAAAACTAGTATGGAATGGTTCATTCTTGGATGATGACATAAAGATGACATGTTACTGGTTTATCTCCAGTTTTCTCAAGACCCACCTCCAGATTCTAAGGAGCAGCCAGCACTGAGATTTGAATGCGCTCGCTCTGGTGGGAACAGAGCTGCGGACGGGCAGTGTTCCCAGCCCAAACAGTAAGAAGAAAGCTTGACCTCTTCCGGAGCATCTGCCCCAACACGCGAACGAGCTGTCGGCAAATTCTATTCGAATCCCCAGCGCCTGGGTGGAGGACCCTGAGCTCCCACTATACAGGAAACTGAGGCTCACGAGGTCTTATCAGGTTAGAGTGCGACCAAGAACTCTTGGCACCTTCACCCCACGTGCCACTCCCCAGACCCCAGTGATCCAAAAGGCAGCTAGTGCTGCTCCCACAAACCTGGGCAAGGCCTTGCCACCTGCACGGTCCAGTGCCCACAGCCAGGGGAGGTCTTAGCTCAGACCTATATGTGCACGTGCAGCAGGGAGAGTGGAGTGAGGTACCAAGCTGAGCCACCCAGGGAAGAAGGGACAGCTTCTAGGTCGCCCACTGGGCAGTCAAAATCAGGATTCAGGGAGGTGGAGGGGCGGCCCTGGGACTCAGGAGGCACCTCCTGATGACAGCACCTTCTGCTGCAGCTCCCCCGGTTAACCAGAACAGGGGCTCGGTGTTCAACACTTAACCGCTCTGCCCGCAGCATCCAGCTGGGTCCTGGACACCCTAAGGAGGCCAAGCTGTGCAGGTGACACAGGGGAGGAGCGGACGCAGAAAGGCACTCCCTGGGGAGTTCCCGGCCCAGAGGAAACCGAGATCAAAGCTCTCCTTTGTTTCCCTCCCCAGGCCCTTGGTGGGCAGAGGGGAGAGAGCCTTCAGCTAACTGGTGGGCACCGCTGGCGAGGGCAGGGCTCCAGCTCGTGACCTCTGGGACCCTCTGTGTGCCCCTGCTGCGGAGCTGGCTAAGCCTCGGGCAGCGCCCCAAGACGAAAAGGGGAGTGGAAGTATTAATTCCAGTCCCATAGCGCAGCGCCTGCCACGAGCGCTCGGGGTTGGATGAAGAGGGCTGACAGCTGTGGGGCCCCGACACAGCGCGCGTGGACGGCTCCCAGGCCCGACGCGGAGGAACCGCGCGCCCTGCAGCTTGGCACGCCCCCGAGACGGCGCCGCACGCGCACGCGTACTCGCGCTCCCGCCCCCCCTCCGCGCGCACTCGCGGGCCCGGCGCGCCGCTCCTCCATTCGCTACGTGCAGAACGGTCCGTCGGCAGCAGCTGCCGCGCCGGGAGGGGGAGGAGCTGGGGAGGGGGCGGTGCCGGGGGAGGGGCTTTTGTGCAAGCCCGGCCGGCTCCCCTTTCACGGGGTGGGGTCCCTGGATAGTGCTGCAGCCCCTCATCCGGCTCACTGCGCTGGGAAAAGGGGGGACAGGCTCGACCCCTTGTCTGTAGAGAGGAGGCTTGGCATGGCCACCGAGCGTCTTCAGGGCCCAGGACGGCCACTGAGGGTCCCAAGAACCCCAGGGAGGCTCCTGGGGGTCCTCAGGGTCTCTTGCAAGGGAAGACGTATCCAGGACCTTGACTGGCACGATCTGCCCGACACATCATGCACCATACACCTGTCTGTGATGGACACGGGATAGAATGGCAGGGACCGCGGCAGTTCTGAGACCCCACGCAAACCAGCCTGGTCCTGCTGGGAAATCAGATGTGGCCCAGATGTCTCAGCAGCCTCTCCCACAGGGTGGGACCCCAGTTGTCCTCTGCTGCCCTCCCAGCCCTTCTTCCAGGGTCAAGGGAGGAAAGTGGGCACCCCAACAGCACTTCTCCATCCGGCCTGCTGCCCGGAACAGCGCCCTCCTCCTCCTCCTGCCAGAGGAGGCTGGGCTCACCTCCCAGGCGGCCACCATGGTAGCCCTAGCCTGCTGCTGACAGGTAGGAAGGACCATGTTCTTCTGGTCAGTCACACACAGACACACACCCTTTGGTCAATATCATCACACGCAGACACACATCCTTTGGTCAGTATCACACACACACACACACACACACACACACACACAGGCATGCACACACACACACACACAGGCATGCACACACACACTCCGGCCCAGGAGTCTGGACTGTACATTGTATGCAGCTGGACACACAGGGAAGCGGATTCTCCAGTGCCCTCCCTAGAGGCCTCGGCTTTTGGCAGCGCCCTCTGCTGGCCACTACGTGGTGCAGGAAGGAACCCGAGATGCAGAATCACTAAGGGTCTGGGAAATGGACAAGAGAAACCAGTGGAACCCTGGAGCTCAGAAGACGAGCCTGCAGGCCACACACAGAGCAGGCATGCAGAAACCTTCCTGGAGGGAGATGTCTGGGGTCAGCTTTCTATGGGCCTACTGGAAAGACAGGACTTACACACCCCAGATGTGACCCTCCTCTGTGCCCGGCCCTCCCCCTTCCTGGATGGCTCACATGCCTCTGGAGGCCCTGTGCCCTGCCAGGTGGAGGGAGGGGAACTTTCCCTATCCTTTGCTGGGACTGAAAGGAACAGCCTGGCCCTCAGGGGTGCAAGAGAAGGTGACCCCAGACAGAAGGCTGCAGACGACAAGAGGCTGCCCCACCCACTTCGCAGATGCCCAGGTCCCTGGCATGGAGGCATTCGAGATGGGTTGGGGCCTGAGTCAGCTTGGCAAGAGCCTGACCAGCCTCAGGACAGGCCAGCTCGTCCAGAGGTGAGGCCTCGGTCAGCACCATCACCTGCCTCCTGATGCCAGGTACCTCCCCATCACATCCCCATCACGTCCCACACGTGGCTGGGGCGGGGTGGGGCGGGGCCAGTGCTGGGGCTTGAGCCTCAGGGCGCCGGGGGGGTGGGGGAGAGAACTGAGGGGCCCTGTGTGAGGTGTTAGAGAGAAGAGGGGCCAGTGGCCCCAGCATTTGGAGTGTGTCCCAGGCTGGGGGAGGGAGGTCACAGGGGCCGTCAGGGACGGATGGGTTAGTACCTGCCCCAAACTGCTTCTCCTGGCGTGGGGCTCCTGGTTCAGTCCTTGGCCATGCCCTGTACGCCGACCCTTGGCACAGGTCAGGCAGGCCCTGTTCTCTACTTTCACAGCCACCAAGCCCCCATGCCAGGTTCAACCCCAGATCTACAGCCACGAACCCCAGGGCCTGGCTGCTTGCACAGCTCCCCAGAAGTCAGTGACGGTGGGTCCCGCCCTCTCTGCCCCATTCACTCTTCCACCTCGAGGACACCACCCCCTCAGGACCCAGCCTGGGCCATCAGACTTCCCAGGGATGGAGACTGAGGCCCGGGAGGGAACCTAGAGCCAGGCTCTTTAATTGGAGGTAATTAGTTAATCTATTCTGGGAGCAGTGAGGAGGCTGGGGGAGGGGACTGGGCCAACAGGCCTCAGCGCTGACACCCTGGTAGGTCTGCTTCTGGACCAGGGCTGGCGCGGGTGCCCATCCACCTCGAGGCTCCCTTTTGCCCCCAGCTCACAAGGCCTGCTGAGTGGCTCCAGGTAGATAGTGGTAATGGTGGGGTGTGGGGAGCATAGCTCTTGAGGTTAGCAGGTGTGGCCGGGTGGGGGTCTGGGATGGAACTAGTCCCTGTTGTTCCTGTCACCCACACCAACATCCTACCCAAGGTCACCAAGTTCCAGGGCTGCCCACCCGAAACCAAAGCGGGCCCTGAAAACCAGCTTCCTTCGACCCCGTGCAGAAAGCCATTCCAGTAACAGGAAGGGCCCCCGGGGGCGTGTCACTGGCCCCAACGCGTTGCGGAGGCAGGCAGCGTGGCGGGGACTCTGGCCGACAGCCTCCCGCGCCATCCGTCCGGAGCAGCTGACCCATTGGCGGCCGGCCAGGTCGCGGCGGCCCGGGAGGCAGCAACGTGCGGCGCGGCATGTCGCGGGCAGGCTGGCGGGCGCAGAGGCAGGGAAGTGTGGGGGCGGGCCGGCGCCTCCCCCTCCCCATGCGGGCTCATTCATAAAACCCACAGGCACTGCCCGGCTTGGCAGCCCGGGACTCCTAATTGCAAACTCATTAGGGAGTTTGCATCTCATTTGCATGCAAATCATTTCCGGGCCCTAAACAGAGAAACTCGGGCCCCCCATCACCACCGACCCATCAGCCCCATCAGCCCCATCTGGAGAGGAGGGGCCTGTCTCTGGCTGTCCCTCTCCACGCATCTCCTGCCGCACTGGGAGTGGGGAGGGCTGGCAGAGCACCCACCAGCCCGGGCCCTGCCTATGCCCCAGGTGTGCTGGCCCTGCCCCAGTGGGCCCAGCGAGGGAGGCGCCGGCCAAGTCATTTGCCCCCTGGCCTGGCCGTGCCCAGGGAAGGGAGGAGGCGGTCTGCAGCTGGTCGTACCTGGCAGGCTTAGGACTGGTGGGTGAGGCCGTGCGTGCCCGGCCTCACGTAGGTTCCCTGTTGCAGGCCGTGCCCCCACCCCCACACCCGGGCCCCAAAGAACAAGCCCTCTGTGACTGGGGAACAGACACCCAGTCACAGTCACCCTGCAGAAAGGCGCCCACATGGCCAGGCTTCATGGCGGACCCGCCAGGGCAGACAGCTGCCTCCTCCGGCTCTCTGTCCTCTTTGGTGCCACAGAGTGGGGCTGGGGCTGTCCCAGAAGACTCTGAGGACCCACACGGGGCCTGGCAGGCAGAGGCACAGCAGCCTCCCAGAAGGGGGAACCCTCGAATGATGTCCTTCCTGTCCTTCGTGTGGTGGTGGGACTGCTCCTCGACTTCCCTGGTTGTTAATGGGACAGAACTGGCAAAAGTGCTTGAAATCTGGCGGGACCTGGGCCTCTTCCCTCCACCCTACAACACTGTAAAACTGACCACAAAATTCCAGGCATCAGAATCTAAAATAAAGACCAGGCATGATGATGCCTACCTGTAATCCCAGCACTTGTAGGCTGAGGCAGGAGGACTGCCAGCATGAACTACATAGTAAATTCAAGACTAGTGTAAACTACATAGAGAGACACTGTCAAAAAACAATAATCATAATAATATAAAAACTTAGGTCATATAATATAATGACATAAAAACCTAGGCCATCTGGGCCCTCTGAAGACATGGCCCACTTATCACTGTCCATCCACATTCCCACCACACGGGGACGTGGACAAGAGTGGGTACCTTTCTGGGGCACTGAGATAAGCTGCCTTTGTCCCCCAGCTCCCGGAGCCCCTGGGGTCCGCGTGCTACAGTGCACATGGTCTGTGATATTGGAAGAAAGTGCTAGGACACCTAGTCATTCTCCCCTCCTCACTGTTGTTTAATATGAGTGTCTTCTACAAGGTCAACAGAATAAAAATAGATTCATAGTACAGGGGCATGCACAACTATTTTTTATTGTTAGAGGCACCTGATGGAAAATACCGTGGAGGTCACAGGTGCAGACCCCAGGTGGGACCCTCAGGCAGTGGAAGGCTCCTCTTGTCCAGCTGAAATCTGGCCTGAAAGCCAGTTAGTTCAGAGCTCAGGAGGGAGCAGGGGTCAGGGCCACTGAGCTGAGGGACAAAGTCCACTCTATGGTTGACGATGAAGCAACTGGACTACCTCTGGGGTGAGGAGATTGCCTGAGCAGGGGACCTAGGCAGGTGGGTTCTCCTGTGGCCAATACCCAGCACCCCCAAACCCCACTCCCACCCAGGCCAGTGAGCACGGAGCCCTTTCCTGCCTGTCAGGCTCCTGACTGGCACTGCAGGAGCCAAGCCACCCACCCATCTCTCCATGCCTGGCAGGAAGCCTCCTGCAGGCTTGGCATTCTGGCACTTTGCACAGAAGGCCTGCTGGTGTGCCAGAGAGCACTTAGGCTTCAGACCGGAAGTGTCCTCCCACGAGGGACTTGGGACCAATGCATGACCCTTGCAAGCTTCAGGTTATTCCCCCGCAGCATGAACCAACAGCCATACCTGTTGTGCAGGGCTGTGGTGGGCACTGAGGGGCCTGCGCATGTGCAGGCCTTGCATGGAGCAGGGATTAGATTCGGTGAGACTCCCGCTGTGGGTACCCCAGGCGCGCACAGGGAACCTGTTGAATGTAACGTGGTGGTAGCCATGAGGAAGGCTCACAGGCGGGCAGGTGAGTGAGCCTTTGCAAGCACCTTCTGATCCTAGCAGCCCGCCCACTCTGGAGTAGGGTGTGCGCTCAGTTTTTGGATCTTCCCCTTTCTGCACAACCTCTCTTCAAGCCTGAGCAAAGGGTGACACCTGGTGGCCATTTCTATAGCTGCAGGACCCTGACCAGAGACGCCCTGGCGTCCCAGCCTTGGCCTCCACCAGGAAGCAGGACCCGGCCCCTTCCCCTGAGTGCTCCTGGACATCCTGTAGGCCTCATCTCCTTCAGATCTTATCACGAGGCTCATTATCACTGTGGGCAGAGGAAGGTACACAACCCCCCAAAGGTCATATTGCCCCCTGGAGTCTGATCTGACTCTCGCGACCAGACCAGCACCCAGGGCACAGAGAAGGCAAGAGGAAGAGGCTTCCAACAGGACAGGCACCTCTGGGAGCAGGGTGCCCCCACCCATGCCTCTGCTCCAGCCTCGGTCTCCCCGACTCTTGTGGGAGGGGCTGGACACAGTGCGATTCTCACCAAAGCGCATCATTTGTGGGGGTCACTCGGGGCACGTGCTCCTGCCCTGACGGCAAATCGAAACCTGAGTGCCAGCTGAAGATGGTGGTTCGCAGGCTTCCTGGACTGCCTTTGGCCCCTGCAGGGAGACATTCGGGGTCCCCACCTTTGGGTTCCCTTGTCCTCCAGGGGCAGCTCCCTGGGGCCCTAAGGGCTCTCCATAGAAGCCATGTTCCTCTGCCCACTCAGGCCCTGAACAGGCCACCTGCCTGCCCAGAGCCCCTGGAGACCCGGTCTGTCATCCTACCGTGGGCCTCTGGGCCTCTGACCCTGGGCCTGGCCTCTGAAGCCAGGAAGGGCCACGGAGAGCTTAACCCCGCAGGACGCGGGCGCTATAATCAGCGTCAGGCGCCTGGCTCAGCTGCGGAAATCCAGCTCAGCAGGAATGAGGGAGGGGCTGTGCCGGAGAGGGGTCAGGTGAGGCCGGGCACGCGGAGACCCCAGGGCTCAGGCCAGGCCCCGGGAAGGTGCCCTGGGGACTCCACACAGTCCTCTTCGCCTGGTTCCTGACCTCCACAGAGGATAAGATCATGCCGTTCCCTCTGGCCAGGGTGTGCCAGCCTCTGGCAAGTGGCAAAGGGCAGTAGGAGCCTTCCCAGGGAGGGGACCTGCCAGGGAGACCTCCAGAAGGCGGCAGCACAGAGACAGACCCCCTCCCCATCGCTCCCCATTCTTGTTTCACCTGTGCCGACACTCATGTTGCAGAGAGGAGACAGACCGAAAGCCAAGAACCAGGTGTGGTCACAAACCAGACGTGGAGACGAGACCCCCAAGCTGCCGAGCTCATCACAGCAGCACCAGAAGCACTGAGCCCCGCACACGTGGCAGGTCCACATGCTGGGGGCCTGGACAGGGTCACCCAGGCGCCCCACACTGAGAAAGCTGTCTCTTCCAGGAAGCCCTCCAGGCTACCCACAAAGGGCCTCTCCTCTTGGTCTCCTCTCACCCAGCACGGAGGTGTTGCCTGGGCCTTGGCATTGCTGGCTTGGGCTGTCCCTGCACCTTGGCACAGGAGACTATGGCAAGAAGGATCATGTAGAGCACAGAGGTGCCCAGCCCAGCCTGACCCCACTGTGGGAAGGCATGGGAATGTGGTGGGGCCTTGCACAGGTGGCAGAGCCAGTGCAGGTCACAGGATCTGCAGTCACCTAAAGCTCACCCAGTGCAGTGCCCTATGAACTCAGATGGGGGACAGCGACTTCTGTGTCAGCACCATGGAAATGAGCCTCTCTCCATATTTCCACTCAGTCCCTCCGAACCTCCTCCACCTTGGAGTCTGTTCCCAAGGTCACGGCTAACCCTCACCGTGCAGGGTTGCCTCTCCTGGCTGGGGCAATGCTAAGTGGAAATCAGGGATGCTCTTCACTCCAGCTCACTCCAGACCCACAGCCACCACCCCAGGGGTGACATTAGACTGCCCTGCAGTGAGGTCCGCCAGGGTCTTGGCCAGCATCTGTGCTCTGTGCCCACACCCAGCAGCCACAGGATTGGGTTTCAGGAGGATAGTGTGCTGAAGCTCTAAATTATAAAGTTAATCACAGTAACGATGCATCAGAGGCCTGCTGGGCCCCGGTGTGGGACAGAGAGCCGCTCCTCCCCCAGCCAGGCCCACCAGGATGCCACGTGCAGGCACTCATGTCCCTGCATGTCCCCGCCCCTTTGCTCCCCCTTGATAACCTGGCAGGTCTGGCATGTAGCCTTCAGCTGGCCATGGCTGGCACGGCAGGCACGTGCCGGGAAGCTGCCAGGTCCCAGGACGAGAGGGCAGCCTGCCCCAAGGCCAGCCTTGTTCAGCTGCAAGAGGGGGATGGCTCCCTGGGCAGGGAGGCCTGGACCTCCTCATGCCCTCCCGCAGACCTTGTGTGTGTGGAACAGGGCACAGTAACCACACAACTAAGGACCCCGAGATGTAGGGACAGGTCCTAGGGCACTGCCATCCTGTCCTGGCCTGTCCTCTTTCCCCCATGCCTGGGCCACACCTAAGACAAGTTCCTGGTCACGTTGTACCTTGTGCCCAGAGCTGGCATTTACCAAAAGGGCAGAGACAGCTAGAAGGGCCTCCCTGTGCCATCGCAGGAGGGAGAGGAGTCGGGTTTCAAAGTGCCCCAGAGCGACAGTGACAGTGGCTGCTCTCTGCATCAAACCCTCCCAGGGACAATGACTATGGAGCAATGAGAGCTCAACAACTGTACCCCAAAAGTGGGTAAGAGGGGCTGAGGATTCCAGGAGACAAAACCCCCAAAGCTATCGAGCTCAACAAGAAACGCTGGAAGCGACCAGGCACTTTCCTTCCAGTAGATGACAAAGCCACAAAGACCAGCTGAAGGCCACGCTGCGGGGGCCACTTGTGCAGTGGGTGGTAGGCAGGTGGCAGCACTCAGGACACAGTGCCTTGTGACCTGGCTTCTCTACTCAAGACAAATCTCACAGGCTGCCAGGGCTGGGAAAGAGCCCACAGGGCACTGCTCATGGTGTGGCATTGCAGGGAAGCACGCAGGTGCACGTCACTATCACAAAGGCCACAAGGCAGGTGGCAACAATGTTAGGAGAGGTTCCACAGCACCATGACTTCCCCTGACGTAAAAGCACAGTGGTAATGTGTTCCCTGAAGGCCAGCTCAGACTGGGGAGCCACTCAGAGCTTTTGAAATATTGATAAATCCCAAGTTGGAAGGGTCTCTCTCTCTCTGATCCAGGAGATGGAGGAAGTGGGGTCCCGTTCCTCCAGGTCATTCTCACAGGGGGAGACAGTGAGGGCTGGAACTAAGACTGTCCCTTCGTCCTGTACCTGAGGAACTGGGCCCCGTAGCATGTCACAGCCCTGAGCCCACCTCTGGCCTGGCCTATGGAGAGATGGTCCCTGTGCCAAGGGCAAGCTCCTCGGGGCCAGGTGAGGGTCCCTAACTCTGACCACCACCAGCCACCAAGCCCTCTCACCACCTCTCAAGTTTGGCCAGAACATTCTAAGTCACTGTCTTATGACCTAGCATGACACTGACAACTGGCCAGGGTCTCACTACTGCAGCAGGAAACCCCCAAACTACACCAAAATCCTGGCGTGGGTTTAGGAGCAAAGCCTCGGCAGAAGCCAGGTGTGGTGGCACGCACTGCAATCCCAGCTGCTCAGAAAACCGAGGAAGGAGGATCACTTGCTTCAAGACCAGTCTGGCACATTTAGTAAGAACTTGTCTCAAAATTAAAATTTTTTAAATGTAAAAAGGGTTTAGTAATAAAACATCCCTGGATTCAATCCCCAGTACCAGGGGGAAAAAGTGTCAGAGACATGTGCCTGGTCTTATATTAACAAGTGCCAAGCTCAGGCAATGAGCACTGGGGCTGCCAGGAGACTGAGGGGCTATGAAAGGAAAGCAAGGGACAGATGAGGGCACAGGTGGGCAGCAGACAGGGCACCAGCCGTGGTGGGCCAGGCCAGGATCGCGCCAAGGGCAGGGCACAGACAGGGACCAGACCCAGCTGGCTCTGATGGGACACGTAGTGGGCAGGAGCATCTGAGGACGAAGCCCACCCTCCCCTCCCCCACTAGCCTACTGAGGCCTGGCTGTGCCAGTGTCTTAACTGGCAAGTGACAGATGACAACCGGCCTCACGACAGGAGGTGGCAGAGGCCAGTTTGCCAGCAAGTCTCCATACAGGAGCCAAACTAGAACCCATCTCTCAGGACAAAGTGGGCACAGGGGTGTGGGACCCAGGCTTCCAGCAGCAAAGGCTGGGAGGTGCCAGAGCAGGAGTCAGCGAGACAGGCAAGAAGGAGCCCTGGACAGGCCACGAGGGCTTGAGCACCCACCGGGGTCCACACCGGGGTGAGCACCGTAGGACAGCCTCGCTCCTGAGGCTGGAGCGGCAGGAATGAGCTGGACGACAGGGCGAGCTGACGGGGATGGGACAGATGGGACAACTGAGGCAGAAAGGGCCACTGTGGGGGGGAGGGGCAGGGACGGCAGAGAGGGCACAGGACCTGCCCCTCTTCTGCTCAGCTCAGGCACAGAGAGGGGGCATGGTGTGGTCCCAAGAACGGTGTCCCCACCTTGCCCACTCCCACTCTGGCCCCACCACAGCCCAGGGACACCCTGTGCCAGCCCGAGGCTTCCTGCCCACCCTCACCGCCCTGACCCTGGAGACAGCACGGTGCGAGTCTTCGCAGGGCCTGGGACCCCGAGACTTAAAGGGCCCAGAATGTGTGCTGTATTTTCCCTTGGAACCTCTCTGTGAGGAAGGTGCTGCTGCAGGCAAAGGAGGGAAACTGAGGCATGAGAGGGGAACCAGTGGACACGCGCACTGGTGCTCTGGTCTGCACAGCTCCACCTCTCTCTCTTCTTGGAGGACGCTATGGGGGTTCCAGTTCCTGTCACGATCCAGGGCTGTACAGCTGGCATCAAGCCCCAGGCTCTTCCTGCACCCAGGCACAGGCCTGCGTGAGCCAGGTGCAGCAAGTAGACGAGCTGACAGTCATCCCAACCACATGGCCGGGCCACGGCCTGCCCACTCACCTCTTCCTGCCAAGCTCAGCGCCAAGGTCATGCATCACTGAGAGCCAGGCTGCAGAGAGCCCTATGCCCACTAGATGGCACCATGAGCACGGAAACTTGGATGATGCGTGGCCTCCCTGCTACCTGCCAGAGACTGGGATTCACCCACACACCCCTTGCCTTTAACCCTGGTGCCTCAAGGGGCTGGCAGGATTGGGCTACAGGGTCACCTGATCTTCAGCGCCCCAACACGCCTTCAGAATCTCTTCTCCCTCTTTCCCCTACTACCCCGGAAATGTGCTGCTCTTTTAGTTTTAAGGACAATCTCATTTAAAAAACAAAGAGCAGGTGTGCTGGTGTAATTCCAGTATTCTGGGGACGAAGGAAGCGCACACTGGAGCCCAGCCGGGGCAATCCAGCTGTTTAGCACAGCCACGTCTCAGAATTTTAAAAGGGCTGGGATGGAGCTCAGTGCAAAGGCCCTGGATTCAATTCCCAGTATCATAAAACAAACAAAAACCCCGTATCCTATAGATGGGCATCTCTCCTCTTGCCAGGGGCTCACCCTCCAGGGTGGCCCAACAGGACTAAAAGCTCTGCTGCTAGCTGCCGCCTCACCCTGCTTCCTGTGTATGGAGATGTTTCTACATCCACAGATTGATGACACACAGAGTACTGTCACTGTATTTTATATACGTGGCATGAGTGTCACCTCCAAAATCCCTTCCGCAGCTTGGCAGCCCTCTGGGGTGCTGCACCTGTTCCTCCCCACCGTCCTTTCCTAGCTGAGCTGCTGTGTCGGGTCCCAAGGCTCAGGAACTGGGCTTACTACCTGGTCCCCAGTTCTCAGGCCGCACTGAGGCGAGGCTGCCCGGTCCTCACCTGTCCCCGCTGATCACTGGTGACCACTCCCTAGGGGGGCTCTCAGCCTCAGAGCCTTCAGGGACTGGCCCCCCCAACACTGCAGCTGGCCGTTCATGAACTGCACTGGGGACATGTCCATAATGTGCTAGGTTTCAGGTCCCTTTTGAGACAGGGTCTCACTATGCATTCTAGGCTTTAAACTCATTACATAGTCCAGGGAGGCCTCAGACATGTGGTGATCCTCCTGCATCAGCATTAAGTGCTGGGACTACAGGCTCATACCAGCATACCTGGCTTTTAAGTTTCAGGCCTTAGAGGGCCTAATAAAAGCAAAGATGTGTGAAGTCCGGGGTGATGATGCATGCTTCTAACCCAGCACTCTGCGATGTGGGGGAGGATGGCAAACTCAAGCTCAGTGTGGGCAGTGTAGCCAGACCCTACCCCAAAATTTAAAAATTAAAAGGGCTGGGGATGCGGCCCAGCGCTGGCTGGGTTCAGTCTTCAGTACTGCGTGCATGAATGAAAGAATGAATGAATGAGCAAGCGGAGAGGCGTGGGCCCTTGAGAGCTTCGGCTTGAACTCTGCCGCACACTGAAGACAAGACGCTGGCAGCGAGGACCCTTCCCCTTCCTGCTGTGCCAGCCGGGGAGGGGGGGAGGGTTCCTGTCTGGAGCTGTACAAGCAGCTGAAGAGCCAGACTCGGCAGTTAACACCTCAGTTTCTACCTAATAAGCAAAGGAATTGCCACCATCCCCCAGGCTGCTGCCCCGTTCCTGCCAGCCAAGTGCTTCAGGCCAAGCTGGGGAAGCCCCAGCTCACTGCCCCTGCCTGGTGCCAGGGGGACCCACACACTAGGGACTGCAACTGCTGTAAGCCCGGGACAGCCTCAGGATGATGTGGGGACCCCTGGGGCATCTCCAACCACCTTCTCCTCCCCACCCACGTAGCCCTGCGGGACAAAGTGTCTGCTGCTGGGCAGGAAATCGGGAAATCACAGGGGACCCTTCCCTTTCGGCTGCCATCGTCCCACCTGCTTCCCTCTGCCCAAAGCCTCACTACTCCCACACACCACTGTCTCGCCACATCCTTTGGCCCTAGCTCAGGCCAGGGGGTGCCCTTCACTTGTTCAGGGCTGCTCTACCCCCTCAACCCTCCATGCGTGCCCTACACTGCAGGAAACTTAAGCGGCCCCGCCAGCAACTGGGCTCTCAGCCTGGGACTTTGGGCCAGGTCTCCAGCCTGGGTTCCCAGGGGCAGCCCAGGAAGAAACCCAGCAGGGCCCCAGGATCGTCTCCACGAGCACAGTGAAGATGGCATCATTTCAGGCAGGCATCACCCAGCGATGGCATCACCCACCTTAGATTACCAACCACATTCAGTGTGGTGGTGCATGCCAGTAATCCCAGCACTCGGGAGGCTGAGGCAGGAGGACCACAAAGCTAGTTTAAGCTACAGCATAAACTGTCTCCAAAAACCCAAACAAAACTGGAGAGGTGCTTAGGACGGGGCTTGTTAAGTGGGGAACATTCACTGAGATCACTATTTTGTGCTTGCTCCAGCCAGGACACACCCTTCAGCGAGCAGGGGACAGCTGCAGCCAGTGCCAGGGCTCCTCCTGAGCACAGTGAGCTCCCCACGCCACAGGGCGCTAGCTTCCCAAAGTCACACCCCTGGCTTACGGCTGGGTCCCAAGGAACCCAAGTCTACCAACTGCTGAAGCCGAGCTGCCCTTCCCCCACCTTCCCTGCAGTGGTCTACAGCAGCACACCGCAGGTGGCAGGGACATGTTGGCAAAGACACCAGTGACATCCAGGACTAGGAGGAGGCCCTGGGGCTGTTGAGCAGCTTCCTAAGGGCACAGAGGGGAAAACAAAGCAAGTTTATCCTCACAGAGAGCGAAACACAATCTGTGATTATAAATATTTCATGGGCAAAGAGAGTGGGGTGGGGGTGGACAGCAAATGAAGATCCTGTCTGCAAAGTAATCGGGCAGCGGGCACAGCAGCCAGGCAGGGCTATTCTGGGCAGTGTGGGGCGATGCCTGCGTCACAGCCCCAGGCACCTGGCTGCATGGAAAC
Organism: Petromus typicus; assembly: GCA_004026965.1. Taxonomy (NCBI): domain Eukaryota; kingdom Metazoa; phylum Chordata; class Mammalia; order Rodentia; family Petromuridae; genus Petromus; species Petromus typicus. The sequence continues at coordinate 30,633 of PVIR01005832.1, forward strand.
CACAGCCTTCCGGTGGACAGTCCAGAGCACCTTGGGACCAGCTCTCAGGCCCACGGAGTTAGAGGGCACGGGGGGGGGGGGGGGATTTCTGCTGAGTCTGAGAGCGTGAGGCAGGGGTGTGCCAAGAACAGCCCCCATAAGACGTGGCCACAGACAGGAGACAGGGCCCGACCCCAGCACGAAGTGAGCAGAGAAGCTGTGGCTGCATGGGTGGAGCTGCCCCAGGCACAATAAAGGCCCACCATGGGCAATGCCAGGTTGGAGGCGAGTCTCTTGCCTTTATCCCAGCCAGCCCCACCTGCCACAGCTGGTGGGGAACAGTATGGAAGGGCCAACTTCTAGCTCCAGGTCCCACTGTGGCAGTGCAGACACCACACTGCAGGGCAGCCCCACGAGGGCACTGGGCACCCAGACCTTTCCCCAGCCCTTGCCAAAGGCGATGCCCAGAGCTGGGAGCCACTCAGGACCCAGAGCAGCAGGGTCCTTGGAGCATGTGACTGGGTGGCCACTGCCTCTCAGCACCAGCAGCACATGGAGTGGCCTCAGGCTCTCAGGGGTCCCCAGGGCTTGGAAGACACTGGACATGTTCCCCACAGAAACATGCCCGGATACCAGGGCTGCCATCTGGGGTCTCCCGGCATCGCCAGGGTATCTGAGGCATCACTGGGTTTGGCTGGTTTCCGTCAGCACCGTTCAGCTCCACAAGGATGAAAGCCACCCCTGCCCTGAGTCATCCCTGCCTCCTGGAGCTGGCACAGTGTTGGGAACAGGAAATGGCTCAGCCATGTGGAGTGCTTCCTCCTCCGGGAGCTGCGCAAAGCCCTCTTGGGACCAGGTTCACTTAACCCTGTCGGGCGGGTGCCAGCCAGGAAACTGAGGCACATAAGGTGCGATGGGTCACTGAGCTTCGTGGTAGAGCGGGGATTCACTCTGGGCGGCCTGGTGGCAGAACCGGTTCCTGCTCACAACATGACCTGGCCTCCGAGGCCCCAGGGGTAGCTAACATGCACCCGAGGTATGTGAGTTGATGAGACTGCTTTATAGACACCAAGGCAGGCCGCAGTGCCTCATGTCCCCAGGGAGACCGACAGATGAATGGAAAGCAAATGGTCATGGAGTCATCAGCATAAGCCTGATATTACATCGATTGCAGAGCAGGACCAATTATCTCCTCACAGCCCTGGGCAGAGGAGAGCATAGGCAAATGCTCCAGGGAACAACAGGACACCTTTAGGGTGCTCAACTGTGGGGGCTGGTCTGGAATTCAAGCAATCATCCTGCTTCATCCTCCTGAGCACACAGATTACAGACATACCAGGCAACCATGGCTGGAGCCCTCTGATAGGACAAGGTGCTACAGATAAGCAGACTCCAGGGCATATTTATGAATTGCACCTGATTTTTACCGTTTCCAGAGCCAGCCAAAGCCGGATAAATGCAGGTCACAGAGCCCCAAAGAGAAAAGCAGAGTGCAGGCTGTCACTGCACAGAGCCACGGAGCCGGTCTGGTCAGCCTCTCCGTCCCAACCCAGGTGCACAGGAGGCAGCCGCGCACGGCAATGTTCATTCCCGCAGAGCACACGTCCCTGTTCCAGTGCACTGTCTTCCGCAGCCAGGTGCAGGCTGGCCACCCACTCACACGAAGCTCTGTGCAATGGCCAGCACCTTGGAGTACTCGCCCTCCTTCTGACGCAGACTTGTGGGCAGTGGCACTTTAATTCGAGTCCCCACAGGGTTGCCATTGTCCTCGATGAGAACCACGTTGTTGGAATCAAACCTGGGGGTCATCCGGGGGCCAGGCATGCGGTGCCCCACGATGAGCGCCTTCTTCTTCTGCCCCTTGATGGCCAGCAGGATCCGGTCGCCCACCTTGCCCACCCCGTTCTTGTTGTAGACGTGGATGCAGCGCGGAGGTCGGTGGTACGGGGTGTTGCCCAGAGCACTGTTGTCCACCACGCGTACCCGTGTCAGCTTCTGGATGGCACCGAGGCCGCCCGAGGTGCTGGAGACGGAAAACACCAGTCAGTGACCTGGCCAACATCCCAGGCCCAAGAGGATTGGAGAATGCACACCAGCCGCGCACACACACACACACATGCCCACACACGAACGCATACGCGCACACTCACACACAGGCTGAGCTCTAGAAGATTCTTCCACTCACGCTTCCTCCACAGGAAGGACTGAGCGTTTCTACTCTTGTGCCACAGTCTCGGTTTGAATATTTTTTCTGTTCATTTGGCTTTTGTTTTTGTTGTTGTTTTGCTGTGTAGTCTAGGCCAGCCTCAAACTCACGGTGCTCCTGCCTCAGCCTCTGGAGTGCTGGAATTGCAGGCATGTACATCTGGCTCTTGATTTGGAATTTTTTTTTTTTTTAGGTTTTTTGAGACAGGGTCTCACTTTGTAGTTCAGGCTGGCTCTGAGCTCAGCCTCAAACTCACATCACAGCAATCCTCCTGCCTCTGCCTCCCGAGTGCTGGCATTAGAGGCGTGAGCCACCACGCCCGGCACTGTGGTATGTGGTACTGATTGCTGCTGGGGTGAGTCTCCACACCCAGTATTGTATGTGGTTACCGGGGAATCGAACCCAGGATCTTGCGCTTGCAAGACAGGTGCCAGAACCACTGAGCTAACTCCCTGGCCCAGATTTGGATATATTTTTAAGAGGACCCACATTTTCTGTTACACCACACGTCTTTATCTGAAACCTCTGAAGAAATCCTTGGCTGGCCAGGCCTACCCACTGCCTCCCCTGAGAAACCTGCCTCAACTTGTCTACAACAGAGTGAGCAAGACTGCTCAGGAGTCCCCGGAAGATGCAGCTGAGGCCACTGAGTGGCAGCCCTCACACTGCAGGGTGTGCTTCTTTTCCTACTTTCACGAGGGCCAAACTCACTGTGTAGAGCCTGTTTCTTTTCCTACATTTAATAAAACTGCTACTTGGGCCAGGGATTTAGTTCACTGCAGCACAAGGGCCCGGTTCGATCCCCGGTAACAATATACAATGCTGGGCGTGGAGACTCGTGCCCAACAGCAATCAGAACCACATACCACAGTGCCGGGCGTGGTGGCTCACGCCTGTAATCCCAGCACTCAGGAGGCAGAGGCAGGAGGATTGCCATGATGTGAGTCTGAGGTTGAGCTCAGGGCCAGCCTGAACTACTACAAAGCATGACCCTGTCTCAAAAAAAAAAAAACAACTGTGCTACCATTAAAAAGAGAGATGCAGCAAATGAGAGAAGTTAAAGCAACTGGGAATAGTGGTAAACGCCTATATCCCAGTTCTCTGGGAGGCTGGGGCAGGTAGAGTGTTGCAATTTCCAGCCCAGACTGGGTGACTTGGAGAGACACTGTCTCAACAGTTAAAACAAAAGTTTAAGAGTTTATTGCAGGGCCGGGGAGTTAGCTCAGTGGTTCCGGCGCCTGTCTTGCAAGCGCAAGGACCCGGGTTCGATTCCCCGGTGACCACATAACAATACTGGGTGTGGAGACTCACCCCAGCAGCAACCAATACCACATACCAGTGCCAGGCGTGGTGGCTCACGCCTGTAATCCCAGCACTCGGGAGGCAGAGGCAGGAGGATTGCTGTGATGTGAGTTGGAGGCTGAGCTCAGGGCCAGCCTGAACCACAAAGCGAGACCCTGTCTCAAAAAAAAACCTTAAAAAAAAAAAAAGAGTTTATTGCAGACCACCTACTATAGGCAGGTACAGTATTACTGATCTGGTCACCAAGGGCTTCAAAACAACTCAGAGCTCTCAATGACGAGGTACAGCTCATCTCCAGGGCCACGCCTCTCCTATACTCTATCTGCAGTCTCCACATATCCACAGATTCCCCACCCCACCCCCAGTGCTTAGGCTGCCTTTCCTGAGGCCGAGGCTTCTCCATGGACTCTGGCTCCTACACCGCCTGTACTGACATCCACAGGCGTATCACCCTGGGCTCCACCTTCCTCCAGCACTTCCTCTGCACTGACACTGCCTCCCTGTGAGCCCAAGCCCAGTAACTGTATGGAATCCAGGCCCCAGGGCCTGACCTATACCTTCCTCCCTTTCTCCCTCCTCCACCAGCAGGTCCTATCTCAGGCCTTCTGAAGCCACCACACTCGTCACATCTTCTTGGTCAGGGACTTGTTTTTAAGTCCCTCCCTAAAGCACCTGGAAAAACCTTCACTGCAAGAGCAATTCTCATGCCAGGCAGCCTGCAGTCGGGCACCTGTGGTGGGCATCCCTGTCCAGGTACCAGGGCCCATGACACCTGAGCATCCTTCCAAGGAAGAAAGGAGCGGTGCTCCTACCATACTTAAATGTTTGGTAACAAGCATATGCTGCTTTTGTAACTGAAAGGTGTTTCCATCCTTAAAAGCAGAAGTTTGATGCCTGGGGATGTGGCAATGAGAGATCCATTCCAGGGTTTGCAAGGGGTGAGAAGCACAGCAACCACCCTCTGTCATCTTCTGTGACATCCTCACCATAGCCCAGAGAGGACTGTCACCTCTCCACTTCCTCTCTAGTCCAGACCAAAGCCCGGCTCAGCCCAGGACTCTCCCAAGGTTCTGCCCACGCTTGTCACCCTGTCCACTGGCCCTGTGTGGAGGTCTTCGGTTACCTGAAAGCACGCTGGCTGAGTGCTCTGCTAACACGGGCCAAGGGCCCCCAGGGCACAGAAGCAGCCATGGGTCCCACAACGTATGGCCTGCTGGGAGAAAGGAGAGAGATGTCAGAGTCAGAGTCCTCAGTGAAGCCAGGTTTCTTGGGGATGTGTGGGAGATGGCACTTCTAGCACAAGACTATTAGCCACTAAATATAAATCCCAATGGTCATGAGACAGAGAATGAGCCCCACTCCTGCCCCCCTGCTGAGTCACGGGCCGACTGGACCCCAGAGCTCTTCCATGTAATACTCTAACTGCCACTGCACCTGGCCACTGGCACCCTAGCTGTGACAATTTGTAATAACCCCACGGGACCGCAGGCTCCCTCAGACTCTATGGGCCTTCTGGTTAGTCGGCACCCTAACCCCAAGAGGGCAGTTATTTAAGCACTGCTAGAGTCACTTTTCCCTCAACCACAGGGCCAGGACAGGCTCAAGGTCAGCAGAGCAGAGCCCATGGTGGCCCTTGCCAAGTTGCTGGCCAAAGTCTGTATTTGAATCAGTGTCCCGAACACCACCAGACCACAGAAAAGCTGCCCACACCATCCAGGGCAGGAAATGGATTTTGAGAAGCAAGCGCCACCACCAACCCAAAACGTCTGGCTCCAGCATGGAGGTCACCAGGGCCTGCAACACCTGAGCCTCCCCAAGAGCCTGGTGAGGAAAACCCTCAGACCCAGGGAGGTGCAGCACACCTGCAATCCCAGCCCCCTGGGAGTCTGAGGCAGGAGGACTGCTGTGAGTTCAAGGTTAGGCTGGACTACACAGTGATACCATAGTTAAAAAAAGAAAAAGAAAGCCTCAACGCACAAGGCACATCAGTCCCTCCCTGCAGTCTCTGTCTACAGCAGCTTCAATCAGAGCTCCCGGGCCAACCTCTGCCCGGAGTGTGTACACACAGCCTTGCCCTGCACAAGTTCAAGGCTCTCAGATAAGACTTTATTTATCAAAGGTGGAGGAACCCTCTGTTTACCTCCTCAGGGAAAGGCTGGAGATTCCGTACATGCGCAGTCGCTCTAGTTCAGCCCCAATTCTAGGCCTGTTCTCAAATGTCTTCCAGGTACAACCCACAAAGCGTGGGCCAAATGTAACTATAATCCAAAAATTAAGTGCAAAAGAAGACAGTTAACCTAGGAAATTAGTAGCACATGACATACACAGCACCAGGGACGACCAGAAGTGGCCAGGTCCACTTACAGCCAGATGACCTGGAAGGTACAACCAACACCGGAGACGCGGGCGGGACCTGCTCACAGGTAGACAGGAGAGGCTGGCAAGGTTCAGACACGCAGCATCTGGGCACCTGTCTGACTTAGTGCCCCAACCCACAGCAGGCCTCCTCTCCATGCCCTGTGCACAGCTGCCATGACCTGTGCCCCTCCCCGCCCACTTGGGTCTGCCCAGCCCCCACTCACCTCCCCTAGGAGCTTGTGCCTTCCTGCACACCAGGAATGGCCATGCCTGGGCTGGTGCGGCCCTCGGAGAGACAGCATCCAATGCAACACTGAGTAAATGGGGGGACCCTGAGATAAGGCCAATACCCCTTGCATTCTATTCCCTGCAGCCTTCTCTCCAGGACTCAAGAGAGCACAGGAGCTCACGTGTGGCACCTCACGTGAGCTGCTTGCAGAGCTTGGGCCACATGTACCAAGCGCCCCTGGCTTCAAACACAAGAGGAACACAGGAGGCCCGTAAGGGGCACATCCGCTGTCAGAAGCAAAGGCTAAGTCAGAGACATGCTCCATCCTTAACAGATTCAATACTATTTCCCCCAAACCGAACAGCACGCAATAGTAACCTTTTCTACTGCTTATCCCTCAAAAAAAACTCCAAAACAAAAACCCTACTGTTGGGGCCAGGGAGTTAGCTCAGTGGTTCCGGCGCTTGTCTCGCAAGCGCAAGGACCCGGGTTCGATTCCCCGGTAACCACATAACAATACTGGGTGTGGAGACTCACGCCCAGCAGCAACCAGTACCACATACCACAGTGCCATGCGTGGTGGCTCACGCCTGTCATCCCAGCACTCGGGAGGCAGAGGCAGGAGGATTGCTGTGATGTGAGTTTGAGGCTGAGCTCAGGGCCAGCCTGAACCACAAAGTGAGACCCTGTCTCAAAAAATAAAAACAAAAACGAGCAAACAAACAAAAAAACCCTACTGTTCCCCCCTCCAACTCTACCACAGCACTTACTGACAAGCAGAGAAAATGTGATAAATATTTGTTAATCAAATACACGAGACTGGCTGGGTACAGAGGTATATACCTATAACTCCAGCACTCAGAATGCTGAAGCAAGAGGATCAAAAATTCCAGCCCAGGGCCGGGGAGTTAGCTCAGCGGTTCAGACAACTGTCTTGTAAGTGTAAGGACCTGGGTTCGATCCCCAGTAACCACATACAACCATATTGGGCGTGGAGACTCACGCCCACCAGCAATCAGTACCACATACTACAGTGCCAGGCGTGGTGGCTCATGCCTATAACCCCAGCACTCGGAGGCAGAGGAAGAAGGACTGCTGTGATGTGAGTTTGAGGCTGAGTTCAGGGCCAGCCTGAACTACAAAGTGAAACCCTGTCTCAAAAAAAACACATCCAGCCTAGTCTGGCCTATGAAGCAGCTAGTTCAAGGCTTGCCTGGACTGTATAGAGAGACTGTCTCAAAATATAAATAAAACAAATAAAAATAAATGTAAAACGTAACAAATGAGGCAGCCAAGAAGACAGGCCCCCCCACCTCATCCATGGTGCAGGGGAGGCCCAAAATAGGGGCCCGGTCTACCCAGCAGGATCCAGGCCTCATAGGGCCCTGGCTTCACGGGCTGGTGGTCAGAGGAGCAGTCCTGGTGTCCCTTGCAGGCCCCTGGGATCACCTAGCCTGGCACCCACACTGCCTGCCATGGAGGGCATCCCTTCCCACCACGAAGCAGCCAGCCCAGAACCGGAAGAGTAACGGAGGCCTTGAACCTCTTCAGAGCAACTCCAGGCTACAGCAACTCTGCCGTGAGCCTGACACCTGGGCAGAAGGTGAGACTTGATGCTGTTTCCTTCCCCACATTCCCTGCACGGTGCTTTCCACGGAATCACACAACCTTCTCCTAAGGGTGGGAGTGAAATGACGATGCCCCCGAGTGTGCTCACCACCCCACCTTCGGCTGTGGGATCACGGACACACGGGGTCCCCCACTTGGCTCAGCCCTCACAAGCGCTGCTTGGAATGATGGCTCCGTGGGGGCAGGGACTACAGACCCCGGCTCAGTGCCACCCACTCCGAGCCCAGAACAGTGGACACACACATCTAGAGCTGGAGGACAGTGCCAGAAATGATTTGCAATTCGTCTTGGGCTCAGTGTTTCCCTGCAGTGGGGTTGGGGTACACCAGGCCTAAACTGGGGAAGACAGAAAATACGACCACTGTGCAGATGAAAGTGCAGATCACACAGCTATGCTGCCAAGCAGGATCATAGGCCAATCTACATACTGTTTCCACCCAAACAGCTCAAACTTCAGGTGCCTAAAATGTGTTTGAAGACCTTTCTAGGGACCAGGATCCTATGGGCTACACAGAAAAGGAAGGAGACAGGGCAGGGGGTGGGGGTGGCAGAGCACATGCCCAGAATGTGTGAGGCCTTATTAGCACCACCACAAATGAGTGCTTAAAGGAGATTCTGTTAGTAAGAGAAAGCAACACCAAGAAATCAAATGCAAAGCCTGGCCACTAAAAGAACAAATCGCCAGTGTGAGCCTCTCAAGGTCTTTGATCAGAGCAGGGAAAGCTGGGGATGGAAGCTCACAGGACTGACACGCACCCCATCCCGGCGCCCCAGGCTTCTGCTCACCCTGACCCAGTAAGTACTTCCGTATGGACTGAAAATTCATCACTGCTTTGCTGTCCTACCATTCCCTTTCAGAAGAATTTATTTTATGTCTTGAGCTCACTGCTTGTCCAGACTGGCCTCCAATTTGCAATGATAGTTCTGCCTCTGCTCCCAAGTGCTGGATCACAGGTGGGCAGCCACCCGGCCAGGTTACTATGTATCTTTCTAACCTCACACAAGCATACCATGTGACAATCTCAAAGTATCCTCCTGGAGGTCCTTCTCTTTGGTAATTTCATTCCTGAGCATCCAGTGGAAACAAAGAAACAAGAAACAAATACCTAAGAAGTTGCACCCCTGAGGACTCTGAACAGTTCTGAGAGAAAGGTCTTGGTGAGGAAGTGCCATTCTGCAGATGGGGCGTGAAGTCAGCAGCCGTGTTAGCAGAGTCCAGACAGAGCCCAGCACTGTTCCTGCCCTCCCCTGAGCAGCTCAGGCACCAGGCACTTCACTATTGATAAACTCCACAGAGGGAAGCATACCATACACAGGGCTGTCCCCTTCACTGTGGCCGCCATCCATACGCACCTGCTTCAACAAATATGTATGTTACCAACACAGTGCAATCCAGGACCATCACTGCAGCTGATGCCCTGGTCAAGGTGTGAGTCTTCAGAGTATCATGACCCATAAGCAAACCCTCGCAGGGCAAGGCAGGGCATGGCTGCAATCCTAGCACCAAGAAGGCTAGGAGCACAGTAATGACTTTGAGGCCAGGATGGGCTACACAGCAAGATCCTATCTCAAAAATTAACAGATAACCAGGCATGCTACATGCTGATAACCCCGGCACTCTGGGAGGCTGAGGCAAGAGGATCATGAGTACTGATTTCCAGGAAACTTTCCAACTTAGTGAGACAATATTCCAATCAATCAATCAATTAAATAAAAGAGGCTAGGCATATACTTCAGTGCAAAGGCCCTGGGTTCAATATCCAGGACCACAAAATATCATTAAGTTAAAAAAAAAAAAAAAAAGGCATCCCTCAACAGCATGACAGGCTGTTTCTACCACAACTACTGCTAAAAAAAAATCCCATTTCTCAACTCAGTCCAAAAAAATTTTGTCTTATATCTGTTACAGAAGCATATAAAGCAGAAGTTGTTAGCTAAATCTGACATTTATTCGAACTAGGTTTTTTTAACTTATAGATGTTATATATTCCCACTTTACCTCCCTTCCATCCCAGCCTCATGGCCAGGGAGCAAACACCTATAATCTGGGAGCAAGTTTGGGATATTAAAACTCAGGAAAAGCTGCCAAAGGCAGAGTTGGGTCTATTTAATCCCACAGCTGCTCTCTGCCTGTTACTACCTACACTGGCCCTTGTGTACTACCCACACCAGGGGCCAGGTCCATAGAGGGGTCAGGTGTGCAGGCGAAAACCAGGGAAAGAGCAAGGGGCGGGGCACAGGACTCCAGCCCCACTTCCTCTCCCTCGAAGTATGCAACCTTGAGAGCATTCCTCCAGTCTTGGTGGCTCTGTCAAGCGACATGGAAATAACAGTGCTGCACCTCCACCTGGGCAAGGGGCGCTGCGATCGGGGAACCCTCCGAACAGTGATGGAGAAAGCTGTAGAGACCAAGTGCCAAACTGCAACCCCAAGTCCCCTTATTTATCACAAAGCACCAACACTGCAATTAACCTGAATGCTGAGGATTTAGTTTAGAAAGAAAAAAAAATACACTAACATCTTTTGTCTTAAAAGAAAAACACACAGGGGCCGGGGAGTTAGCTCAGTGGTTCCGGCGCCTGTCTTGCAAGCGCAAGGGCCCGGGTTCGATTCCCCGGTAACCACATAACAATACTGGGTGTGGAGACCCACACCCAGCAGCAACCAGTACCACATGCCACAGTGCCGGGCGTGGTGGCTCACGCCTATAATCCCAGCACTCGGGAGGCAGAGGCAGGAGGATTGTGATGTGAGTTGGAGGCTGAGCTGAGGGCCAGCCTGAACCACAAAGCGAGACCGTCTCAAAAAAAACCAAAAAAAACAAAACAAAAAAAAACCACACAAATACACACGCGACAGGTCTGCCGCCACTACAAGTCTGAATCACCTTGCAGGGCTGGGTGTGCGGCACAAGTACTCTGCCGCCCTGATCCCAGGCTGCTCCGGCATCTCTATGACCACAGCCCCGCCTCAGAGCAGACCTGGAGAAGCTCGCCCTCTCCTCTACAGATGAGAACCAAGTCTCAAAGTCTTCATCAGGGACTTTCCTACTCTTTCCTGCAGATCTCTGGTGATTGACAAGTTACCTACCCAGGGTAACACACTGAAACCTGGGCTCTCACTGGCTGTCACCATCAACACTGTCAGATCACACCAGGCCACCAGGCCACAATGTACAAACCATCGTCTATGACATGGAAAGCTAAACCCTAATTTGTTTGGGTTTTTTTTTTTTTGAGACAGGGTCTCGCTTTGTAGTTCAGGCTGGCCCTGAGCTCAGCTTCAAACTCACATCACAACAATCCTCCTGCCTCTGCCTCCTGAGTGCTGGGATGACAGGCATGAGCCACCACGCCCGGCACTGTGGTATGTGTACTGGTTGCTGCTGGGTGTGAGTCTCCACGCCCAATATCATTGTATGTGATTAACCAGGGATCGAACCCCAATCCTCGCAGTTGCAAGACAGGCGCTGGAACTACTGAGCCAAATCCCGGCCCCTGTTTTGTTTTGTTTCGTTTTGTTTTGTTTTTGTTTTATGGTATTGGGGAGTGAACTCAGGACCTTTATTTGCCAAGCAGGGGCTGTGCCACTCAGCTATATCCCTGACCCAATCAATTTGTTTTTCTGGTACTACAAATTAAACCCCGAGTTTCTTACTGAGCTACATCCCCAGCCTCCTCTATTTTGTTTAAATTTTGAAACAGGGTCTTGCTAGGTTGCTAAGTTGCTGAGGCTGCATGCAAACTTGCTATTCTCATGCCGTGTCCTACTGGAGTGCTAAGATTACAGAAGTGTGCCATGGCACTGGACTTGTAATCTGATTTGTTGGCCTACCTAAGCCCTCACAGAGCTGTAAGAACTACCCAAATCACATACAGGAAAATCCACCATAGACAGGTCCAGATGCCATGATTACAAAGAGGGAGTGGAATAAATTAGGCTTTAAAGGACGATACATTGTCTAGGATTCTAGGAGCCAGGAGAGCCTAAGTTACTGTGGTCAGGGCCCAGCAGACCCTCACCTGAGCAATGGACTCCAGAGGAGGAATCTACCCTTAACAAATAGGGACAACAATAAAATATTTTGGATCAGGCATGGTGCTACAACCTGGAATCCCAGCCCTCAGTATGCAGGGGCAGGAGGAACATGAATTCAAGGCACGGAGTAACCCCAGCAAGAGGAAGACTCATCTCAAAAATAAATAATGTGAGGCCAGGGATTTAGCTCAGTGGTTCTGGCACCTGCCTTGCAAGTACAAGGTCCAGAATTTGATCCCTGGTAACCACATATCACAATGCCGGGCATGGTGACTCACCCCACGCCCATCAGCAATCAGTATCACACACCACAGTGCTGGGCACAGTGGCTCATGCCTGTAATCTCAGCCCTTGGGAGGCAGAGGCAGGGGGATGGCTCTAAACTCAAGGCTACACAGTGAGCTCAGGGCCAGCCTGAACTACAAAAGCGAGACCCTGTTTCAAACAAACAAATAATAAATATTGTGGCCACTGTTCCTTCATGGATCTTACAATGCCTCTAATCCAACTCTCTTTTTAGGATTGCCGAAACACTTCCATTGCTGTCTGCAGAGTGCCATACATTCCCTGAGGACTCTGTTCACAGGTGCTGACCCTAATTAGGCAGAAGCAGAAACAGTTCAGATCTATAACCGCATTATTTTCAAAGACAATATTAAAGAAATGCCTTAAAGTCACTTCCATAGCTCCTTCATCCAGGAACTATTGCCCTCTATTTCCATTTTCCAGTTATCCACTACCAGGGCTCAAAATGAATTTTATTGCTCCTTGCAAGCAATAGATCACACTAGTTTTACAACCATTAAGCTAACAGATCATGTAAAAAGTCACACATACAACTAAGGGTAAAATAGACAACTCTTTTTTAAAAAATACAGATTCCTTAAATGTCTTGTTCCGTCCCAAAACAATCCCCAGACCTCAAGCCTACAAAGACTTCTGTACCCAGGCAATTTATAAATACTTTCTATCATAGTTGAAAAAAACCCAGCTCTTCCTACAAAGCAATTCACTGCCCACCCCCAACAAAATTCTTGGTGTTTTTCATCCAGGGCGGAGTGGCACATGCTTGTAATCACAGCACTCTAGGAGGCTAAAGCAGAAGGGTCTGCTTTAGGCAGGTCCTGCCCTGCCTGGGAAACTCAAACTCAGCAAAAGTTCCTGTCACCAAATAAAAATAAAAAATGAAGGGGACTGGGATGCAGATGAGTGGGAAGGTCCAGGGTTCAATTCCCAGTACTGGAAAAAGTGGACATCATTCTCCTTAGGCAGTAACTTCCCTGAAGACAGAGACCAACCCTGTTCCCTCTTGGACAGCCCTGGGCTCTCACGACATCTGTCTGCACAATTTAAACCGACTACAAGCTCAGGTAAAGGAAAAAGGGGGCCAAGGGGAGGATAAAAGTGATCAATTTTCCAAATTTTCTGTGACACACAGAAAAAACACACTATGCCAACACATACCTCCTAACAAGCACAGGAATGGCCATGCACTCTTCACAAATTTTACACCTAACACACTATAGCTGATGCAAGTGTCAGAAAACAATGCTCTCAGTAAACACAACACTCTCCGATAGTATCTATTCCTTTTTAAACAGTGGCTGGATCTGCTAAGCTGACTTCCAACTCACCTACTCACAGTCTGAAAAACACTGCAGTAAACCAAACTTTACTGTTGCATTCCATGTGCTCTGAAGAGCCCTGAAAAGCCAGAGCCAATGACCTATACAGAACCAAAGAGCCCAGGTGGGCAGCGTCCTTCTGTCCAGCAGCGGCCAAGGCCCTCGTTCAAGTTCCTCCCATACAGCTCCCAAGAAACCTAAGGTGTTTCCGTGCCCCTGCACCTCTTCAAACATTCAGTCCTCACATGGTCTCAGGGTGGCAAAGTCGCCCTGCTCCCACTATGGAAAGTTATCCTTTATTTGGGTACCCTTCAGGAACCCGAAATTAAGCTGGCGCACTCCTTATGCTTTGGGGATGAGATTCGAGTCCGCCTGTCCTTCCCTCTCCATCTTTCCAGACTTAATCATCGCTGGGCGCAGCCTCTGGTGAAATAGGAAACCAGGGACGCCCTTGATAGAGTCACATCAGTCACAGCACGACCGGCTGCAAAGAGAGGAGGTGCAGGTCTCTGGGCGCGCAGCGACGGCCGGGGCGCCCGGCTCCTACAAGACAAGCAAGTGAGTACACGCGGGGTGTACCCGCCCGGGAGCCTGCACCCCAAGGGCCTGCCCGGGGAGGGGCGCAGGGCGAGGCCTAGCTCCCGGTCGGGCCCCCTCACGAGCCCTTAGCTCTCAAGGCCCCGCTGCCGCCCACCCGCGCGGAGGGAGGCAGGGAGGAAAGGGAGGGTCCCCAAGCCCACACTCGCCCCCCCTTCCGTACCACTCTGCCGCTGCCGCCGCTCACCCGACCGCGCCGTCGGTACGCTACCTCCGCGCTTGCGCCTGGCCGTGCGTCGCGTGCGTGCGCTGCGTGGGGGCGGGGTCCGGTGCCGCCCCGCCCTCCCCTCCCCCACCGCCGCGGCCGCAGGAGCTGAGCCCGCCGCCGACCCCGCGCCCCGCGCCCCGCGCCCCGGGCCGCGCGCCCGAGCCGAGCTGCGCCGGGTGAGTCTGCACCCTATTCGGGATCCCAGATCCCGCCGCCGTGCATGCCCTCCCTGCAGCCGCGGCGGAATCCGCACTGCCCCGGCTCTGTCGGGGTCCGCTCGGCGCCGCCCCGGAGCCCCCGGGTGGGACCCGCCTGCTGCGCCCCCGCCCTGGGCCCGCGCCGCGCCCCAAGTGCAGATCCCGCGTCCTTTCGTCCCGGTTCGGCCCTGGTGTCCGCGTTGGCCCGGGCAGCCGCTGTCCCCGCTCCTGGGGACCGCGCGTCCTGTCCCGGCGCCGCACCGCGCGCGGTTCCCAAGCGAGCACTGGGGATCTGGGGACCGGGGGCTCCGAGTGGGCAGAGGCCCCAGGCGAGGGGCGCTTTTGCTCCTCCTGCTGCCCCGGGTGCCCAGGGCCACTGTCCCAAAACTGTCCCTGGTTCCCAGGAAGAGAGCAAAGCCAGGGCAAGGAGGAGAGGTCGGAGGGGCGCTGCCCTTGCAGCTCTGCTGCCACCTGCCAGGGTCCGCCGGGCAGTGTCTGTACCCACCGCCCCGGGGCGGGGCCTCCCCTGGTCCGCGGGCTGTGCTCAGCACCTCCCGAGGAGGGGCTCGTGGTCCTGCCAGGCGCACGGGAAGGGACGGGGACGTGCTGCAGCGCAACTGTCCTCCAGGGCACTTGAGGGTCCAGGCCCTGGCATGTCCCGAAGTGGCACCTGCTGGGGCCTGCTGTTGCTTCACCCGATGCCGTCGCCCTGGTTAGGGGTGGGTAGGTGGGTGGGGATGTTGCTGGCAGAAGACAGGTGGAAGGTGGCTAAGAAGCCCCATTTGCGAATCCTACGAGGTCCCTTCAAGTATAAGAGTGATAAAGACCTGGGTTCAAATCCTAGCTCTGCCGTTCGTTTGCTGTGTGACCTTGACCAGTTATTTAACCTGTCCAAACCTCTGTTCCCATTCAAAAGTGTAGTTATGAGTGGAGTACAGTGGCTCACTTTTGTAACCCCAGTACTTAAGGGGCTGAAGCAGGAAGATCAAAAGTTCAAGGCCGGACTGGGCTACCTGGCCAGACCTTGTCTCGAGGGAAAACTAGTGTGATTACTACCACAAGGTTTGTCATGGGGATCGAACAACGCAGGTGGAGAGCCTGGCACCCTACCTGGTAGTGGACTGACACTAGATTCCCCTTTCTAGACTTCAGACCCATCCTGACATAGCATTGCCTCTGTTGTGCCCCCCACCCAGCCTAGTGCAGAGGGAGTGGGTGTGTTCAGAGAGTTTGGGGATATCCCCTACCACTTACTGTCAGAGTCCTAACACAGTGTAGCCCCGCAGGTCTGAACAGTAAGCTGTCCTGCCTGGCTCACCGGTTGTGTCATATTTCTATACTCATTAAGGTTTTTTTCTGTCTGTTTCTCCCAGCAGTCCTGAGAATCAAACCTAGGGCACTCTAGCACAGAGCCACATCCCCAACCCTTTCTTTGTGTGTGTGTGTGTGTGTGTGTGTGTGTGTGTGTATTTGAGACAAGGTCTTGTTAAGTTGCCCAGGCTGGTCTCCAACTTGTTCCCTTCCTGCCTCAGCTTCTGGAGTAGTTGGGACTATTAGATGTGCATCATCATGCATGCTTACTTAACTTTCTTTTGCTTTGATTTTTACTGATTTTTCTCCCCTAAACAGCTTATATTCCACTGATTTTTTGAGCCTCTGTTTTACCTTAAACTATGTAAAGAGCTTTGCATGAAACTTCTCATTTAATTCTAAAACAGGGATACAGCTGGATTATTGTGTCCATTTCACAGATGAAAGAGTTGAGGCCCTGGGTGATTAGGTAATTTGCCAGCATAGAGGCCAGGTCTGGTTGTCCTGGATCCTGTTTCCTTAGCCATCAGACTGTGCCTGCCCTGCCTCAGGGACTTGAGTTTACAACCCTACCAAGAACAAAGAGGCAGATGGAAGTGGGGTGTAACCTTGGGTAACCTTTATCCCTTTGCTCCCCAGAGGAAGCCTCCCCTCTCTTTGCAGAGGAAGCAAATATAGGGGTTAGCAGAAAAGCGTAGTCTCTCTGGGCCTACCACAGACTGGCTGTGTGACCCTAGGCATGTTTTGTACCCTCTCTGTGTCCTCCTGAGATTGTAAAGAGAAGCAAATGCTTTACATTTGGAGAGTTCTTAAAACAGCACCTGACACAAAGTAAACGTTAAACATTTGATAAATGACTTTTTTTTAAAACCTGAGGCTTAAACCTAGAAAGTGCTGAGTTACAACTTTCTTTCCTTCTTTGCTTTTTTCTTCTTATTTGTGGTACTAAGGATTGAGCTCAGCGTCTTCCCACTGAGCTAGGACCCCACCCTGTTTTATTTTTTATTTTGAGACTGGATCTCCCTAAATCACCCAGACTGGGCTCCAATTTGCTATCCTCCTGCCTCATTTTCCAGAGCAGCTGGAATTATAAGCGTGAGTCACCACACCCTGCTAAATGCATTCTTTTAATGTTACTTATCCTCAGGTGTGAATACTTTTTTGCCTAGCAACTTGAAATCAGTAGGGGGTAGGGTGAGGATATTAGTATCTTTATTATACACTGGAAGACTGAGGCCCGGGGTTACATGGAAAGAGAGCCAGTATGCATCCTCATCTGCCTCCCTGTGAGCCGAACACCTGCGTGAAGTCACCCCAGTAACTCCATGAGGCAGAAAACTATGTAACTTACAACTCCCCTCCCCCACGGTGTGCTCCTTAATGGGAAATCACAATGTAGCCAGACACCTGATCCTCCAGCTCTTCAGTGCTGCACACATCTAGCCTAAGTCCCAGTATTGTGCAGGAGAAACAGGCACACACCTGGCTGGGGCGTTTCCGGAAGAACTGCCACCCACCCCTGCCCCTCAGTATTCTGCCCCAGGCTCGCCCTCCTCTGTGCCCACGGCCCTGACCTGGCATTAAGAGCAGCTGCTGATGTTGAAATCACTCAGCAACCCCGACCCCGCCTGCACAATTAAGAGCTTGAAGTATCCCCAACAACCGGCCTGGCCACCCATACTCCACCCCTTACCTGCCCTTTGACCTTGTATGAGTGACTCTCCTCCGAGGGCCTTGCTTACTGCCCTGAAAAACGGGGACAGTGATTTCAGGGGGCCCATCCTAGGCGGGTAAAGGAGCAGGGGCTATCTTGGAGGAGATACTGAAGAGGTGGCTGCAGAGGACCCTGATGATCTCAGGTGCTGAGCGCTCAGCTGGATGACTCCCCATCCTGAAATTGCTCGGTGGAGAAGGCACCCCCCCCCCCAGTGCTATGTCTCCCTGGAGTAGGAAAACGGGTGGGGGGTTGGCTAGGTAGGCCTTGGTTCTGGGAGAGAAACAGCCCAGGGGCAGGAATGGGTCTTGTGATTCCCAGAGTCCACTGAAGTTGGGATTGAGAAAGGGGACTAGTTAGGGCTCCCCACACCACACAAGATGCACACAGCTACCTTTAACCTGCTCTGGAGCCTGGGATCTGTGTCTCATGTTTACCTACCTGGCTCCCAGACACACCTACATGCACACCTCTGCTCCAAGGCCAGCAAATCCCTTGGTTCCATGAATGCCACAGAGTCACTTAGCTCCTGTGCACACACACATAAACATGTGTTTACACATCTGGACATACATTTCCACTGAGCCTCTGTGTTCTCTGGCCTAAGGATATTTAATGGGCATTTGATTTCTGAAGCTTCCACAGTCTGCAGACTCTTGTGGGCACAACCGACAACTGTGGCAGTTGTAATATTCTAGCTTTAGAGACGTCCACCTAGCTTTGGATCCCAGCTCATTATTTTATTTACAGTGAACCCTTGAGAAAGTTATTCGACCTCACTGAGTCCTCACTGAGATGACACTCATAGGATTGTCAAGGATTTAACGCAATCAGGTATAAATTCTCGAAACAATAAATGGTGGCCACAGCCACAGTTACTAAACTGGGATGTTTGGAAAGTGAATTTAAGCAACAAAAGAGGGAGGTGTACATGATAGCAGTTATGCTCAGCACTTCCCAGTCAGCTGCAGAGAACTGCGGGGCTGGTCGGTGGACCAACAAAGTCCTGGGTAGGGTTGGAGTTGAGGGACACTCGTGTGTCCAAAGTTGCCGTCACCTTCCCAGGTTGTTGTTCTCTCTCTTTGTCTATTTGCCTTTCTTCCCTGGGGAACCCCCTCCTCCCTTGCAGAGCTGTACAGTTGTCAGCAGAAGGGGCCCCCAGGGCCCCCCAGTAGGAGGAGGTGGGGCAGCACTGTTACTGCCTCCACCAGGCTAGAGCTCTGTTCCCCCTCCCCCCTTGGAAGCGTCCCCAGGGTCCACTCAGCTCTGTCCCCAAGCACCCTAGAGCCCCTTTCCTCCTTTGCCCATCCACCTAGCTGCCCTGAGCATGGTGTGCCAAGTGAGAGACCAGCGCTGGGTGGCAGAGGCTTGGGTGGGCTGAAACCCAAACCTCTCCCTGCCTTTGCCAATGGAGCAGCTTTCCGGAGGGCATGGCTTTCCCGGCCTGCCTTGCTCCGGAGGTAGGAGCAGGGTGTTCTGGGAGTTGTAGTCCTCATTGTAGTGACCCTAAACCATAGCTGGAGAGGAGAGGATGTAGGAGGGGAACCAAGAGTAAGGACTCTGGTGCTACAGCAAGGGGATGAGCGCTGGGCCTGCCAGCAGGCAGCACAAACCAAGAAGTCCTGCTTTTTACCTCGATTCCCACACTGATACCATCCTCTAGCCCCTGCTCTGAGCACCCTGAAGCTAAAATCAGGCTTTGAAGCCAGGTACACTGAGGTGAAGGGTCGAAAACTAATTACATGAAATCAGGTCTCTTTGCTTTGATGCTGGGGGTGGAGCCCAGGGCCTACACCTGCTAGGTAGGATAGGCAAGAGCTGTGTGCCAAGCTGCAGCCCCATGCTAGAAGGAAAATAGGATGCCAATACTGGTGGTTGCCCCACCATCACCGCCTGGAATCCTCCCCTAGGTTTTTATCCACAGGCCTAAGATCCCTGCCTTTGTCAGGCTCTGCTCTGCCCCTTCGGGGAGACCAGATTGAAGGAACCACTGTTGTACAGTCCTGTAATCCGTGGGCTGAACCAGGAAAATTGCAAGTTCAAACTCAGCCTGGGTAATTTAGTAACTCAGCAAGATCCTGTCTCCAAAAAAATAAAAAAGGGCTGGAACATAGCTGGGTGGGATGGCCCTGGATTTAAGCTCTGTGTCTCCATAAAAAGAGGAGGAGGCGGGCTGGGGAGTTAGCTCAGTGGTTCCAGTGCCTGTCTTACAAGTGCAAGGGCCCGGGTTCGATTCCCCGGTAACCACATAACAATACTGTGTGTGGAGACTCACACCCAGCAGCAACCAGTACCACATACCACAGTGCCGGGTGTGGTGTCTCACGCCTGTAATCCCAGCACTCGGGAGGCAGAGGCAGGAGGATTGTGATATGAGTTTGAGGCTGAGCTGAGGGCCAGCCTGAGCCACAAAGCGAGACCCTGTCTCAAAAAACCTTAAAAAAAAAAAAAAAAAAAAAGAGGAGGAGGCAGCCCTTAAGAGTGACAGACACCCTTCAGCTCAGTGTGGCCTGTGGGCTCAGAGTGGGGGTGCAGCTCCAGAGCCAGGGAAGGCAGGGCTGTGTGACCCAAGCCTCCAACTGGCCCTTATCTCTGAGGCCAGAGCCTCTACCCTCCCACCAGCCTAGAGCTGCCTCCCCTGGCTGGGCTGAGGGGGTGGGGTGTGCCCACTGACCATGCTGCCCTTCACCCAGGAGGACCATGCGGCAGTAGGCGCCATGTTGCCCTTTCTGCTGGCCACGCTGGGCACCACGCCCCTCAACAGTAGCAACCCCAAGGACTACTGCTACAGCGCCCGCATCCGCAGCACTGTCCTACAGGGTCTGCCTTTTGGGGGTGTCCCCACTGTGCTGGCCCTTGACTTCATGTGCTTCCTGGTGAGTGCTCACTGCCCACCTTGCCCTTTGTACCCGTGTCAGACAGCCTTGGCAAACCACACCCTCCTGCCCACCTTGGCTTCCAAGTGTGACTGCTGGAAGGGTCCCTACCTCCCAGGCCTTCACCCATGCCAGCCCATCCCTTCCCAAGATGAGGTTCTGACCTCCGTGCCCGGGTCAGCTGGTCTCTGCCTCCCATGCCCCCTCCCTCAGGCCCTCCTGTTCCTGTTCTCCATCCTCCGGAAGGTGGCCTGGGACTATGGGCGGCTGGCCTTGGTGACAGATGCAGACAGGTAAGAGTGTGCTTCCAGACGCCTCACTCCATGCTGCTCAGGAACCAGAGGGGGCAGGCCCTCTGGTCCCCTGGGGGGCGGGCGTGGTCCCTGGCCAGTCCTCACCCTGCCCCATAACCCTGTCTATTCCTTGTCCCCAGGCTCCGGCGGCGGCAGGAGAGAGACAGAGTGGAACAGGAATAGTATGTGGGCACCAGCCCCGCGCCCCCACTAATCCAGCTTTCCTCTCTCTCTCCTCTCACGCTTCTCTCTCCTCTTGCCAAGCTGCTGATTTCTCTCCTCTGCAGGCTCTCGGTGGTTCAGACGGTCGCAGGTGGTGTGCTTTGCAGAGCAGGGGGCTCCGTGGCTTGTCTCTGCTCCCCACCCCGGCTCTCTAGGGCCCTGCGTGGGAGAACCCTCTTCCCCGTGTGCCCCCACCCCCCAAAACTGCACCACATGGTCCTCAGCACAGTCATGAAGAGACAAGCTGGGCATCCCCAGCACTTCTGCCTCTAACAGCTAGTTCTTCACGTTCCAGGGTTCCCTGTCTGGCCTGGGAGGGGGCTGCCCAAGGAGCCCCCTCTTCTGGCCTATGTCCCTCACCGTGGCCTGTGTCTTTAGGACTGGAGTCAGAGCTATGGCAGCTGCCTGATTGGACAGCAGGGAGGGAGACATCTTCCCCACCACCTCTCATGGTCCACCCCATCTTAGATTCCCCCCGGGCCCTCTCCTTCACTTCCCCTTGCCTCTCTCAACTCCACGCTCCCTCCCCCTGCTGGTCAGGACCAGAACTGCAGAGCTTCTAACATTCTTGCTTTGGCCTCATCTGAGCGATGGTGTGAAGAAATCCTCCTGCCACAGGCTCCATGGCAGCACCGGTGCCCAGAGGGGAGAGGCGGGTCAAGGGTGGTCACTGTTGCTTTGGCCTCTGTGCTTTCTGTGCTTTCTTTGGCTCCCGAATTCTGGATTTCCCTACCCGCTCCCTAGGGCTCACACTCACTCCACTCTGGTCTCATCTCCCCCTCCCCAGTGTGGCCTCCGCTATGCATGGGGACAGTCATGACCGGTATGAGCGTCTCACCTCCGTGTCCAGCTCTGTCGACTTTGACCAAAGGGACAACGTGAGTGTCCTCCCCTAAACATCGTCCCCGCGCCCAGCATGTGTGCCAAGCAGCCTGCAGCGTACGGTGCTATGGGGTCAGGGACTTCTCTGAGGTCCAGAGGCCTAGAGCTACTTGCTGGTTTCTATCTGGGTGTCACAGCCTCTAAGTAGCACAGCCCTGACATCGTGAACTCCAGACTCTGCCGCAGTAGAGTTCAGTGCCCATTTCTGCTGCTGGTTAATTGAAGACCACCATCTTGCTGTAAAAGTGACTTTAGAAATCACAAATGGACCTAGTGGGCATGGTAGTACATACCTGTAAGCACAATACTCAGAGGCTGAGACACGAGGATCGAGGATCATCATGAGTTCAAAGCCAACCTGAACGGCATAGCAAGACCTTGTCTCAAAAAACCAGGAAAAGATTGGGCCAGGGATTTAGCTCAGTGGTTCTGGCTCCTGCCTTGCAAGTACAAGGGCCCAGGTTTGATCCAGTAACCACATACAACAATGCCGGGCATGGAGACTGACGTCCACCAGCAATCAGAACCACATACCGCAGTGCCAGCCGTGGTGGCGCACACCTGTAATCCCAGCACTTGGGAAGCAGAGGCAGGAGGATTGTTGTGAGTCTGAGGCTGAGCTCAGGGCCAGCCTGAACTACCAAAATGAGACCCTGTCTCTAAATAAATAAATAAAACCAAGAAAAGAAAAAGACCAGAATCACAATGTCTCTTCCTGGCTGGGTACAGACTGTGCCGTAGAGCTCAGACAGGAACCTGGTGGCCCTGGCTGTGGAGACAGCTGGCTGGTACTGTACAGCAATCCCCAGCTCCGTCTCACTGGAGACCCAGCCAGGGGGTTGCCCACCTTGCCCCCTGTCATTGTGGTTGTGGAACCCGAAGGAGAAATCTCAATGCTGAGACCCTGGGGGTCCCTGGCCAGCCCAGTTTAGGTAGGTGTCACTTCCTGAGTTGGAGACAGTCAGGTAAGTGGCAAGGCACAGGTTTCAGCCTTCCTGGCCAGAGGTGTCCAGATTATTCCCAGACATGGTGATGCTCAGGCAGCAGCTTTCTCCTGCCCTGAGTGAGGCCTGAGCCTCCTGCTGGGAACCCCTGGTGCTCCCCACTATCTGCCCCTAGAGTCCTCAGGGACAGAGAGGAGAGACAACCCTGCAGCTCACGTGACCCTAGGTGGTGCCACTGGAGTAGGCTGAATAGCAGCAGTAGGAGTGTAGGCAGATGGGCACTCCTGGTTTTGGCAGCTGGAAGTGAGGGCCCTTCCTAGGAACCCCAAGTGACACCCCATCCTGACCCACAAGCCACGACATGAGGGTCCACGGTAACCTGGCTGTCCATTGTCCGCTTTTCCTTGGAGGGCAGGGACCGTCCTTCTCTGGGCTGAGCTCATTCCTGGGCTGTGGGAGTCTCCTTGTGGGGACAAGTGTGACCTGTGAGGTGAGCTGCAGCCTGGACATGCTCACGAGAATGGGGTGGCCCTGGGGAGCTAGGGTGTGGTGGGCAGGGGCCTCCCGCTGACAGCTCTGTTTCCCCAGGGCTTCTGCTCCTGGCTGACAGCCATCTTCAGGATAAAGTAAGTGAACGCTTCAAGCTTAAAGAAAGAAAGAAACAGAAACGTCAGGCCTGGAATCTCCCTCCAGAATGCAGACGCTGGCAGCTCAGAGGCTTTAGCGCTCCTAGCCAGCCTGGTGACTGCTACGGCTCCCCACTTCAAGTCACCTGTCCACAGGGCCCGACCGCCACTGCCCCCAAGTGCTCGCTTTCTCCCACAAATCTCTCTGGTGCCCTGCCCTGGAGCCAGTCCTGTCTCCTGCCGCCCACCCCTGCTCCCTGAGAGGAGGGCCTGGACTCCCGCCCAGCCCCTTGCAGCCAGCGAGGAGGGCAACGACAGGCAGAAGCCCGTGTCCAGCAGGCAGAAAGGCAGATGATCAAGCCAGAGCCCAGCAGGCAGGCAGTGAGCGCGGAGAGAGGCAGAAAGCTAGACAGGTCAGCACCACTGCCCGGCCTAGGCCGAGGCCCCGCAGGTTCTGCTGCAACCTCCTGCCCACCTGCCTGATTCATCCTGATTCTCCCCCTCTTTCTGGTCCTTCCCTTCCCAGGAAACCGAGGATTCAGAAGTCCCATTCTAGCCCCACCCTGGGCCGGTTAGCAGGTGGGATGGATGGGTTCTGGGCCCAGCTGTGACCTCCCAGCCAGTCCCGACCTTGTCCTCTGCCATCCCCTTGGTCCGCAGGGACGATGAGATCCGAGACAAGTGTGGGGGCGACGCTGTGCACTACCTGTCCTTCCAGCGGCACATCATCGGGCTGCTGGTCGTCGTGGGCGTCCTCTCCGTGGGCATCGTGCTGCCTGTCAACTTCTCAGGGGACCTGCTGGGTCCGTGAGGACTGGGGCAGCTGGGGTGGGGGAGGTGGGCACAGGAGCACAGGCCCTGACCTCACCAACACCTGTGCCCCCTCCACCTCCAGAGAACAACGCCTACAGCTTTGGGAGAACCACCATCGCCAACTTGAAATCAGGGTGAGGCTGGGGCCAGCTGGCCGGCCCTGGGGGAGGGTGGAGGGCAGAGATGGTAGGGGCAGCAGTGACAGATCCCTTGGAGTGTCCCCAAGTCAGTCATATAAAAAGGTGGCGGGCAGGGAAGGCTGGCAGAGTGGTCAGAAGGTGTTGTAGCCAGTGGACAGGGTATGAAGAGACAGCCTGTGGGAACGCTTCCACTGGGATGTCCTGGGGCATGAGGGATGTGCAGCCCATATGTGCCAGCTCAGCTCTGAGACTGGTGCTCAGGTTTCTGGTTGGGATATTATGTATGTCCCAGCCGCGTGTACCCCCTGCTCCCCAGGAACAACCTGCTGTGGCTGCACACCTCCTTCGCCTTCCTGTACCTGCTGCTCACTGTCTACAGTATGCGGAGACACACGTCCAAGATGCGCTACAAGGAGGACGACCTGGTGAGCGCTGGGGCCCTCCTGAGCCATGCAGCCCCTTCTGCTCCCCTGTAGGCCCCTCCCTGCAGACCTCGCCCTGCTGCAGGTCCTGCCCTGTCCTGCCCTCACAGCCAATTTAGAATTAGGCCACCAGCCCTAGCTCTGGGGCTCAGGATATCCCCCTATCAAAGGAGAGACATAACCCGGCCTCAGTTTCCTCGTTGTGAAATGGAATTGTAACTCCCCTCCCAAGGTTTCTGGGAAGGTGAGACCAGCCATGCTTGTCCCCTGCCATCCGTGCCTGGCCCTGGGAAATGACTGCAGTTGGTGTTGGGTGATAATGTTCCCCATCCTCTAGTCACTTGTGAACCAGCTCCCAGCGCCAGCCCTATGCCAGCCCTGTGCTCGGACTCTGGGAGCAGCCCCCTCCCATCAGCCCTGCCACCCTCTAGGAGCAGGCTTGGTGGCACTGGAGTGAGGTTTGCCACCTGATCTTTATAGCAGCCTCTGCATGGCTGCCATTAGCATAAATGCCAACTTTCTTCAGGATCCAGTGAGCCCCCAAGTCCCCCTCGGCCTCTCTGCCTGCTTCCTTCCACTCCTCAATACAAAGCCCGCTCCTATCCACCCCTCCACCCCCTCTGGCTCCAGGGGTCCTCTCTCAGGAAGCTCATCTTCCCCCCAGGTGAAGCGCACCCTTTTTATCAATGGGATCTCCAAATACGCGGAGTCAGAGAAGATCAAGAAGCACTTTGAGTGAGTCAGGGCCCCGTATGTTTAGGCCTGGAGGACCTCATCCTCTCTTCTGTCTCTGGATGCACAGAGGGGCAGGATCAGCACTCCTGCTGGCAGGAGTGAGTCACTGGCAGGAATGAGTCACCTGACAGAGTCTGCAGGACCTTATCTCAGGGACAGGCAGAGGGAGAGGGGTCTGGAAGTGGGGTGGGCAGCTGCCATTTGAGCAGAGGCCTCAGCCAGCGAGTGGCCCACTGTGCCAGCTCAATCATCTCCAGCACTCTGTGCTTGTGCCAGGGAGACAGGAGAACCAACCTGGCCAGTGTCCGTGGGGAGTTCTCCATCCTAGTTGTTTCAGGGCCAGTCCATAGTTGTGTGCAGGAAAGAGTGGAATTAAAGTGAGCGGCCATGCTCATCACCAGGAGTTAACCAGTGCACTTGGAGGCTGAGGCAGGAGGATCACAGATTTGAGCCCCGCCTGGGCACCTGACGCGATTTAGCAAGAGCATCTCAAGGTAAAATAAAGTGCTTTCCCTTCTGTAAAGGAGATCCGAGTGCGCCTGAGCTGCAGCAGAGTCTGAGAATTCTGTCACTTCGTGGGCTGCTTATTCCCAAGAATCCCAGCCCAGAGTTAAATGTCTAAACCCCACACATTTGTCGAGTCCATCTTGTGATGTTAGAGCCTTATCTCACGCATCTTTAATTCTTGGTGGCCTTTTATTAACATTTTAACAAGATAAAAAAGGAAGGGAGGGCCGGGGAGTTAGCTCAGTGGTTCCGGTGCCTGTCTTGCAAGCATAAGGGCCCGGGTTCGATTCCCCGGTAACCACATAACAATACTGGGTGTGGAGACCCACACCCAGCAGCAACCAGTACCACATACCACAGCGCTGGGCGTGGTGGCTCACGCCTGTAATCCCAGCACTCGGGAGGCAGAGGCAGGAAGATTGTGATGTGAGTTGGAGGCTGAGCTCAGGGCCAGCCTGAACCACAAAGTGAGACCCTGTCTCAAAAAACCAAAAAAAAAAGGAAGGGAAGCCCGGGCACCTTAGCGAGACACTGTCTCAAAATGAAAAGAGCCTACAGGCGTGATTCAGGGCAAAGGTCCTGGGTTCAACCTCCATTACTACAAAAAGTAAAATGAAAAATAAATAGGCATGCAGTCTAGATGAAGGTTTGGGATCAAGAAACAAGTAGGATTGGATTTCAAAAGCAAGCTGTGATTCCTCAGTCAGCCGGCTTCCTCAAGCCCAGCCCAGTGCCGAGGGCTGGGAGTTGGACAGTTTCTGGTCAGCCTGGGTCGGGGTCAGGATCAGGCCCGGTGTGAGATCATCGAGTTGGCAGGGCTGAGAATGGTTGGGTCTGTCACTCGTTGGGGCCAAGTGTGGGACAGGCCATGTTGTCTGAGAACAGGTTTTCCACACAGCCCAGCGTCCTCCCCGTGAGGGCCAGCAGGAACAGGGAGTCCAGGCTTTATTCTTGGGGGCCAGAAGGGACAGTAGGAGCTGGGAGGTGCGTCTGTCTCCACAGCAGAACCAGGAAGGGCAGGTATCGGTAGTCGGTAGGGTCCCTGCGGGAGGTGACGCTGGCTCCCTTTCAGGGAGGCCTACCCCAACTGCACTGTCCTTGAAGCCCGCCCCTGTTACAACGTGGCACGCCTTATGTTCCTGGACGCAGAGAGGTAGGCTGGGCCTGGGAGTGACCATTGTCCCTGCTCCCTGCCCCCCTCCCCGAGGATTTGCCCTCCTCTCCTCCCCCTGGCCCTGAGGGGTGAGTGGCATCTGAGCAGCACACTGGGAACAGACCCAAAGCGGGACACCCCCACCCATGGCGCTGGCCTGGCGACACGAGCCTGCCAGCAAGGGGTGACAGGCGCCTGGGTCCTGCAGGAAGAAGGCAGAGCGGGGAAAGCTGTACTTCACCAACCTACAAAGCAAGGAGAACGTGCCCACCATGATCAACCCCAAACCCTGCGGCCACCTCTGCTGCTGTGTGGTGCGGGGCTGTGAACAGGTACGAGGAGGGCGGTGTCGCTCGCCCTGCCACACACATCTGAGATTCGGCACAGGGAGACCCGTGGAGGAGGCAAGGCTGGCCCCACCAGGGCCCTCGGAGGCCCAGGTTGGAGAGGACAGAACTCTGTGCTTGGTAACACTGGCTTTGGCAAGTTCCTTAGTGGCTCTGTGCCTCAGTTTCCTCTTCTGTAAGATAGGGCTATCTATACCCACATGTGTAAAAATACCTCAGAGCCAGGTGTCCTGGCACGTGCCTGTCATCTCACACCCTCAGGCTGAGAAAGGACGGTAGTGAGACATTGTCTTAAAATAAAAAATAAAGGGCCGGGGATTTAGCTCAGTGGTTCCGGCGCCTGTCTTGCAAGCGCAAGGACCCGGGTTCAATCCCCAGTAACCACATACCTATACTGGATGTGGAGACTCTTGCTCACGCCTGTCATCCCAGCACTCGGGAGGCAGAGGCAGGAGGATTGCTGTGATGAGTTGGAGGCTGAGCTCAGGGCCAGCCTGAACCACAAAGCGAGACCCTGTCTCAAAAAACCTAAAAATAAATAATAAAAAGGCCAGGGATGCAGCTCAGAGCACAGGCCCTGAACAAGGAAGCTGGCTTGTGTGCCCAGCCAAGGTGGCTGGGCCGCAGGTCCCGACTCTGACCACAACCCTGGCCACCCTTGCGGTAGGTGGAGGCCATCGAGTACTACACGAAGCTAGAGCAGAAGCTGAAGGAGGACTATAAGCGGGAGAAGGAGAAGGTGAATGAAAAGCCGCTGGGCATGGCCTTCGTCACCTTCCACAACGAGACCATCACAGCCATGTGAGCCCCGCGCCCCTGTGCCCATGCCCCTGCCCTGACCACTCAGTGGGTTCTCGGTGGTAATGGTGCCATCCCCCATCAGCATCCTGAAGGATTTCAACGTGTGCAAGTGCCAGGGTTGCACCTGCCGTGGGGAGCCGCGCGCCTCGTCTTGCAGCGAGTCCCTGCGCATCTCCAACTGGACCGTGTCCTATGCCCCCGACCCCCAGAACATCTACTGGTGAGATGTGTGGGACAGCAGGGTGGGCAGGGGTGGGGACAGATACCCTGATCCAGCCTGACTCCTCCCATGCTCCAGGGAGCACCTCTCCATCCGGGGATTTATCTGGTGGCTGCGCTGCCTGGTCATCAACGTCGTCCTCTTCATCCTCCTCTTCTTCCTCACCACCCCGGCCATCATCATCACCACCATGGACAAGTTCAATGTCACCAAGCCCGTGGAGTACCTCAACGTGAGCACCGCGCCCACCCCACCATCCCTTACCCTGCGTGCAGCCGTGGGTGCCAGGCCCGGCCCCATTCTGCCCCTCCCGACACTTCCTGCCACACTGACAGGAGCCAGTTTGAAGTTCCCTGAGGAACTCTGCCTTCGTATGTAAGGCTCAGGGTCCCTGTCCTGATACCCACCCTTCTGCTTGCTGCCTGGTGAGTCTGCCTTGGTTTACTCACCTGTAAGACAGGCAGGCCGGTGTCGTTGCCGTGAGGGTGGATGTCATGCTGGGCGCGTGGCAGGTGTATTTGAGAGTCAGCAGCCTGGGCCAGGCGTTGAGAGGAGCAGGTGAGGCCTGCCTGACAGTTGTCCCCACATCCCGCAGAACCCCATCATCACGCAGTTCTTCCCCACTCTGCTGCTGTGGTGCTTCTCGGCCCTGCTCCCCACCATCGTCTACTACTCAGCCTTCTTCGAGGCTCACTGGACACGGTGAGGGTCCACAGCGCCCGCCGCCCCTCTGTGCTGTCCCCTGGCCAAGTGCCGGCTGCTCCCGGCTTCAGGCACCCTCGCCTCAGAAAGTCCCCTTTTCCCAACCCCGCTCCTGCTGTGTCAAGCTGGCTGCCGCCCATGACTTTTGCCTATGCCCTGTGCCCTGTGCCAGCTCTGGGGAGAACAGGACCACCATGCACAAGTGCTACACCTTCCTCATCTTCATGGTGCTGCTCCTGCCCTCACTGGGACTGAGCAGGTGAGCCTGGGTGGGTGGCGCAGGGAGGGGACACAGAACTGTCCAGCCAGGCTCCAAGGCGACCCCAGACCCACCTGCCTTTCCTCTTCCCTCCAGCCTGGACCTCTTCTTCCGCTGGCTCTTTGACAAGAAATTCCTGGCAGAGGCAGCGATTCGGTTTGAGTGAGTAGCCAGGGCCCTAGGGAGAAAGCGGGCAGCAGGGGGCATAGTGAAGACACTACTAGCCCTCACAAGGGGGAGGGTTTGATAGTGCCCAGCCCTGAGCAGAGAGGCAGGAAGTGTGACTTCATGGGCTGTAGGGGACCATAGGTCTCAACCCCAGGAACCCAACTGAAACAGGGTCCCCCGAGTGCTCAGGGCGCCAGTACATCCCTAGTGAGGTGCATGGGTATCTGGTCTCACTTGGGACTATTTGGCAGTGAAGTCTCAGCCAGATGTTGGGAGGGACTTGGGGTCCCTGCAGCTGCCAGCATCTTTGCTGGGAGGGTGTAGGGAAGCTCTTATCCTCGTGACTCGGTCTCAGGATCCAGAGTTCGTGCTTTAGGGTGTCTCTGTGGCAGGAGTTGGGGGACAGTCTCTGGTATCTCGGGTTCAGGATGGGAATGCAGGGGTCTCTGACCCCTTCAGTGGGAAGCCCTCTGGGGCATGTGGGGCCACAGGACTGGGCGCTCACTCTCAGCCATCAGCCAAGCCAGGACCCTGACTCAGGGTGTCTCAGGTGTTGATGGCGATCCCGCTTATCTGTAGAGGCATCTGAGCTCAAATCCTGGAGTGACTGTGGGCAGAGACAGAGTCTGGAATACATCTGGGTGCCCTGGGGCTCGTGGTAGGCCTTGGGGGCCCCTGGGCAGTCTGAAGATCTCGGACAGCTGCCAGCTGCACAAGCTGGTGGCCTCAGTGTACTGAGCACACTGAGGTCTGTGTGGGACAAGGATTATGGGGTGCTTCTGCGTCAGCCACATCTGTGTACGCCTGGGTACCAGAGAGTATTTGTGGGTTTCTCTTGACATGGCTGTCTGCCTCTGGTGTTTGCATGGAGGGCCTAGGTCATAGTGCTGGGGCCAGGCTGGGTGCCCGAGCGAAGGAAGCAGATGGAGAGTGAAGCTGGTGGCAGTGGCAGTGCCCGATGGGTTCCCCGAGGTGTGGCACTGGAGCACCCGGTGCCCACAGGTGTGTGTTCCTGCCCGACAACGGCGCCTTCTTCGTGAACTATGTCATTGCCTCGGCCTTCATCGGTAATGCCATGGACCTGCTGCGCATCCCAGGTCTGCTCATGTACATGATCCGCCTGTGCCTGGCACGCTCTGCCGCCGAGAGACGCAACGTCAAGCGGGTATGGCCGCCCCGGCACAGCGGCCTGCAGGCGCCCTCTGTTGGCCTGACAGGAAACTGCAGTCATTGGGCTTTGTGGGGGGACACAGGTGCTAGGACTCTGGGGTGCCTGCTTCTGTAGCCCTTGTCCTAGGCTCATTTGGGGCCCTGCTTTTCCCATATATAAAGCTGTGGTTGACAGAGGTGGCCCTGGAAGCCCCGAATTTGACAGGGTAGTGTTCCACGCTGGGAGTTGGGAGAGGTCTGGCCGCCTAGATCTAATCTCTGTGTCCTCCCCAACAAGAGAGCCCTGGTGTCCCCACCCACCATCTCCCCACTCTTGCCCACACATTCTCACCCAGAAAGTCCTCAGCACCCTATCATGGCCCTGCCTGCCCCCTTGGCCACCGCCCCTCCTGCCATCCCTGCCCCAGACATTAGGACCCTTCTCCTGGCTCCCTTCCTGATCTCTCCCTGGCGCCCTGACCCGCAGCCTGCCCCTGCGCTCTGAGCCCCTCCCGCCCATGTCCCCCCCAGCATCAGGCCTACGAGTTCCAGTTCGGCGCTGCCTACGCCTGGATGATGTGCGTCTTCACGGTGGTCATGACCTACAGTATCACCTGCCCCATCATCGTGCCCTTCGGTAGGCGCCGCCGCGCCGGGACCTGGGCCCTGCTCGGGGGGACCCGGGGCCTTGCCCAGCCACCCTAGGAAGGAGGCCACCCGGAGTGGACAGGGCCCGGCTGGGAGACCGGCCCCTCGGCCTCCCGCCCGGTTCCTGGCCCAGTCTGGGGAACAGCCTGGGAGAGAGGGGAGCAGCTCAGCTCAGGCCAGACACACGCAGTGTGTGGGTCCCCAGCAAAGTCACCCTGACATGGCCCTGTCGACCACACTGACACCACAGCTGTATGACACAGCCACTAACATGTCCTCACTCACTCCTACATGGGCACTGAAGGGCACACAGCCTCCTGAACACAGGCAAGACCCAAGTCCAGGGTGGGTGTATCCCACTGCCCACGGAGCCATCCCGCCATAGCCACACTGTGTGACTTAGGCCGGGTCCTCTTCTCGCTAGACGTCTAGCAGTTTGCCTCCTTTCCACTGCAGCGTCTGTTCCCCGTAACATCCTCCCCCTAACTTAACCACCCTCTCTGGCCAGTGAAGGCTCCGGATTCCCAGACTAACCTTGTCTGGTAGGAAGCTCACACAGCCCCAGCCTGCAGGGAAACGGCTGTCAAGTAACTCAAACTCATCTGTGGAGGGGCTTTGGGGACCCCCTGCTGTTTGTTCTGAGCTATTTCTGGTAGTAGGACTCCTGGCAAAAGGCCAGGCAGAGGAGGCCTGAGCCCCGTGGTCATGCTGGGGTCATCAGACTCCGCACTGTCCTGGCCGGGGAAGGGACCAACCAGGCGGCAGCCAGCCCTGGTGATCACGAAGGCCTGGGCAGGCGATGCCAGACAGCCAGAGTCTGGTACTGGTTCCGAGGTCAGGGCTGTGTGGCTTCCCCAGGGCTCATGTACATGCTGCTGAAGCACCTGGTGGACAGGTACAACCTCTACTACGCCTACCTGCCTGCCAAGCTGGACAAGAAGATCCACTCGGGTGCCGTGAACCAGGTGGTAGCCGCGCCCATCCTCTGCCTCTTCTGGCTGCTCTTCTTCTCCACCATGCGCACAGGTGAGGCCGCCGGCGCTGCCTCCAGAGCGGAGGACGGAGCAAAGATGGGAGGGCTGTGCAGCCAGGGTCCTGGGGAGGTCATGGTGAAGGCGCCATGCTGGGGCCAGGCCCTGGGACTGGGGGTGGCACAGGTGGAAGCCCTGTCCTTTGTCCCCACACACACCAGGGTTCCTCGCCCCCACGTCCATGTTCACCTTCGTCGTCCTGGTCATCACCATCGTCATCTGCCTCTGCCACGTCTGCTTTGGACACTTCAAATACCTCAGTGCCCACAACTATAAGGTGGGGGCTGAGGGCTGGTGGGCACAGCTGTGGGCAGCTGGAAGGGGTGGCCGGGTACCAGGAGGCCACAGGGCGATACCCACAGTTCCTAACCGGCTCTGGGTCTCTCAAGATTGAGCACACGGAGACAGACACCGTGGGC
The DNA here is from genome assembly GCA_004026965.1 of Petromus typicus. NCBI lineage: Eukaryota > Metazoa > Chordata > Mammalia > Rodentia > Petromuridae > Petromus > Petromus typicus. The sequence goes on from PVIR01005832.1 coordinate 63,383, forward strand.
CCCAGAAGCAATGGACGGCCCCCTTCTGCTGCCGCTGTCCCTAAATCTGCGGTGAGTGCCCCGCTCCCTGACCGAGAAGAGGTGCCTGACACTCGGCTTCAAAGCCAGGGACCCCATTAGTAACCGAGGGGGGGACGTGGGAGGGTCTCAGCCCCTCACCGCCTGCTCCTTCCCCTGCAGAAGTACATCGCCCAGGTGCTGCAGGATTCAGAAGGGGACGGAGATGGGGAAGGGGCTCCCGGGAGTTCGGGGGACGAGCCCCCATCGTCCTCATCCCAAGAGGAGGAGCTGCTGATGCCCCCAGATGGCCTCACAGACACAGACTTCCAGTCGTGCGAGGACAGCCTCATAGAAAACGAGGTTCACCAATGAGGGCAGGGCCCTGGAGGCTGCGCCCCCGCCCACCCCACGGACACAAGACGCTAATAATTTATTAGATCTAAAGCCCCCTGACCCCTGCTTTCATTAAGGTATTTAAACCTGGGGATTCACCGCTCTCCCCCACAGTGAGGGAGGCAGGGAGCCCTCGCCTCAGTGAGGACAGCCCCGAGCTGGCCCCGGGGCAAAGATGGGTTGGGGAAACTCCCCAGATCAGCAGCACCCCAGCAGTGTGGCCGGGAAAGGTTGATGAGAGCCAGGAGGGGTACCCGGTGCCATGGCTGGAGACCAGGGGACAGGTGGACTGGGGACGGCCCCAGGCCTGTCCTCCCCTCCGCTCCCAGGATCCAGCCCTGCAGGGACTTGCAGGATGCATGAGAAGGGGTGGGGCCCAGGGGCGGCGGTGGCCCAGCCAGACAGGGTGGGCATGGCTGACACTGGAATATGGGTTTTTGCACTGTTTTTTTTTTTTTTTTTTTTTCCTTTAAAATAAAAATGGAAAGAAAAGCTCCTAGCTCGTGGTGACTTGTATGCTCCCTGGGCAGTGGGGGTCCCCCTCCCCTCTGGTGGCTGCCTGTGCACAGCCCTGGTGTGAACCTTGGATCTCAATTTCCCCACTTGGGAGGGATCTTGAAGGGCATCCAGGGCAGGAGGGGCCCTTGCACCCTGGCCATGCTGTGCTAGTACCCCTGCCACCCACAGAATCTCTGAGAGCCACACACCGGGCGGCAGTTGGGAGACTCAAGTGGAGCGTCTGTAGGTGGCCTCCAGTGGCCCTGCACCTGCCTCTCACCACCCCTCGAGGGTGTTCTGGGACACTACAGGTACTCCGGCCTCAGGGCCAGGTCCTGCAGGATGAGGAAAGCCCAGGGGCCACAGGCCACATGCAGCGTCCATCCCGGGCTTGTCACAAGCTCGCAGGCACAACCCTGCCCCTGCGGAAGCCACAGCTCCTGGGGACCTGTTTCCACATCAGTAAAATCGGTGCAGGATTGGGTGCCTCAAGCACCCAGGGGACACCTTCCTGCTCACCCAGCTGCCACCCACCAGCAGAGCCCGGGAAAGGAGAAAGCGCATCAGTGGGGGTGGGAGGGCAGAGGAGGTGACAACCCAGAGGAAAGGCTGGCAGGGACAGCGAGCACTGCCCAGGTTGCAGAGGGGGTGACAGTGGTGCCCAGGGCCACCAGCTGCAGAGTGATAGATGCCCTCTGCTGGCAGCTGAGCCTCCAGGGCCAGTGGCCATAGTGGCATAGATGAGGGCATGCACAGTGACAGCCTTATGAGACGGGAGTCCCCCAGGGGGCCACAGCAAGGCAGCGGTGGGTGGGCTCTGAAACTGCCCAGGTGGGTAGAGCTTCCGGAAGCCTCTTCTGTGGGGCGGGTGCAGGACCACCCTTGTCTGCCCAGCAGGCCCCACGGCGAGGCAGCCTGGCTAGGACAGACCCGGGCCAGGGCGCTGGTCAGCTGGGCCCTCAGTCTGCATATCTCCCGTTCTCAGGAGGGACTGGGCAAGGCTTGAGGTTCAGACCCATCTAGATGTTTATAGATGCACATCCCCGGTGGCCCCCAAATCACACTCAATGAAAGTGCCCAGGACAGCCCTGGGTGAGGGGTGGGTAGGTCACCTCAGCCACCATGCCCACCAGCCTCTTCACACAGCACTTTCCAACTTGCTGGCCCCAAAGCGTACCCTGTGGGAATGGGCCTAGCACCCCACCAGGCAGTCTTGCTTGGGGCAAACTCAGCTCCTCAGTCCCTGTCCCCTCAACCTGAGCTGTCTGTCCTCCCACAACCGGGTTCCCATGGCAAGTGGGAAGGGGCTGGGTTTCTCAGGGGACAGATGGGGAGACAGTGAGAGGAGGGAGGCGGCCAGTAAATGTGATCTTCAGGGAGTTCTGGAGCGGGGGCGGGGCAGGCTCTGCTCTCCAGGCCTTCAACTGCCATCATGGCACTGGCTGCCTGTGTGCCATGCTCCCCAGGTAGGTGCCAAGGGGCCTTGGCCTCTCACCTCACACTTGTGGTCCTGCAGATCGGGGACTCCCTGGAAATGGAGCTGTGTGCCCACCGACTGGGCATTTTGTGGGTAGAACCTGGGACTCATGCATTGGACTAGCTGCCCCAGAATGCAGCAGCTGGCCTCCAGGGGTACAAACAGCCTCCTCGTTCTGCAGAGGGGCTGGCCCTGGGGAGAGGAGAGGGTGCAGGGAGGGGCCCAGAAACCATCAGAGCAATAAACCTCTGGGGACAGAGTGAGCCCATCTCAGGCGCCTGGTCCAGAAAGCGAAGGTCCACGAGGGCAGTGGAAGCGGGCACTAGGTTAGCTTCAGGCCCAGGAGTGCCTGCCGGGAGTGACTGCAGAGCTGAGTAGTTAGAGGGTCACAGGGGTGCTGCAGGGGCAGCCACCGCCAGGCACCCGGGGCCTCTGCTGGCCCACTGCTCCCCTACACTTCCTGAGCTCACGGCCTCAGTCTCCCAGCTCCCGTCCTTCGTCCCTCGAGGAGATGATGCTGAAAGTGGCTGAGGGGGTGGGCTAGAGGGCGGGGTCTCGGAGTCCCCACCACAAAGAGGGTGTATGTGAGGCAGGGGTCAGTGAACGGCTCCCGGGGCTTTCCTGCAGCACAGGCAATTTCAGGACATCATGGTGGACATGACTAAAGTATATTGGGGTTTTTGTTAATTAAAAAATAATATAGCTTTTAAAAATGTACAGGTCCCCAGGCCCCGTGTCTAGCGTGAACTGTCTGAGGGGGAAGAGTCCGAAGCTTCTGTCTGTGTGTCCTGCTGGCCCCTGCCTGGTCCCTCACGCCGGGCTGGCTGTGCCTGGCTGTCTGCCTGTCTGGCTGGGCTCATCACCCCTGCCTAGCGACAGAGTCTGGCCTGCGTCTCCCCAAAGAGGCTTCCTGTAACAGCTATGAGCGTGTGTGGTCACACGGTGTGACGAGCTCAGTCCCTGGGGTAGGGTCCTCGGGCCGGGACTGGGGACAAGCCTGTGAGAGGGCCGAGCCTCCAGGGGAGGAAGGGGAGCTAGGTCCTTGCCGCCTTGGCCTGTCCTCTGCCCCGGCCATGGTTCCCAGCATCCTTTGTGGCTGACCTGGACCCCACAAGACAGGCACACTCGGGCCTGGGGCAGCCAAGGCAGAGGCGCTACCCTGCTGTCCCTAAGGTGGAGAGGTCCTTTCCTGTGGGGAGGCCCGGGCCTTACCCACACTGCCTTTCTCAGGCTTGCCAGGTGCCATGACGCTTTGTGTAGGACCACTCCCTGGCTCAGGTAGGGGGCGCTGTCTGAGCATCACTGGGCCTTTCTTCAGTGGTGATGCTATCCAGCTGCGATAACCAAACTATCTCTAGACTTGGAGTCCCCAGGGCAGTGTGGCCTGTGGGCCCACTGCAGGGGCTGATGTCCTCTTAGCCGAGATCAGAGGAATTGTGACTGGTGGTTCCCTCAGGGAAGGAGATGAAAAAGAAACCCCATTTTCTGCCCTCCTGGGGTACCTCACCCCTTTCTTGTGAGGCCTTCTGTCAGAGGGGTGACAGTTTATCCCTACAGCCTTTTCATCTTTGGACAGAAAAATAATCCACACACACACCCCTTAACCTCCTCCTCAGAGTCCTTAAAGGGAGCCTCCTCTATGATTAATATTCTTTTCTTTCTACTTTTTAAGACAGAGTCTCACTAATTGCCAAGGCTGACCTCAAACTTGAGATCTTGCTGCCTCAGCCTCCCAAGTAGCTGGAATCACAGATGTGTACCACCACACCTGGTTTCTCTCTACTGCTTTTAAGGGAACCCCAGAGAACCTGGCTTGGGAGAGGGGGTCAGAGGAGGGGAGAACCCCGATTCTGGCTGTTCCTCAGTTCTCCTCGCACTCCTTGTTGCCCCAGAACCAGGAACTCCCAAAGGCACCCTGGGGCAGCGGGACACATCAGAACAGGAAAGGGGACAGTCCTAAGGAACTCAGGGCGTGCCCAGGCCTGTGGCACTCACCAGAGCAGAGTGACCAGGGGGGTCCAAGTGCCCAGCCAGAACAAAAGCTGCGAGAGCCGGGGCGTCCCAGGAGCACACGTGAGGGCTGGGTGTGGGGTAATTATCAGTAAGCCTGTGAAAGACAGGGGTGCGCATGTGGCCCCAATAGCTGCTCAGTACATACAGCTTGCCAGGGTGGACAGACTCGGATCTCTGTCACTGCGCAGCACAGGGAGCCTTCAAACGCTGCTGACAGTTACCATTTTATAAGTGCAGGCTCTCTCCCCTGAGAGATCCCCCCAGCCCCTCAGCTGGGCTCCACACAGGGTCCTGAGTCCTTCTTCCACATAATTGATTCTTTTTTGTACCAGGGATCAAACTCAGCACCTTGGGCTTGCAAGACAAGTACAGCATCCCTGAGCTACATCCCCAGCCCCATGTGTAACTGATTTTTTTTTAAATGTTTTTTTAAGAAACAGGGTCTTGGCCAGGCAAGCTGGCACATGTCTATAAATCCAGCCCTCAGAAGGCTGATACAAGAGGATTACAAATTCAAGGCCAGCCTGGACCTTGTCTCAAAAAAGCCAAACAAACAAATAAACCAAAGCCAGAAAGAAAAGAAAAGAAACTGACTATGTTGCCCAAGCTACTCTTGAATTCTTACGCGTAAGTAGTCCTCCTGCCTCAGCCTTCTGTACAGAGGGAACTACAGATGTACATCGCTGCCCGTGGCTTCTAATGTGATTTGTTTTTTGAACTGAGGCTCAAACCAGGGGTGCTGCATTTGCCAGGCGGGCACAGTGCCACCGAGCTACATCCCAGCCCTCTAATGTGATTCTTTTTTTTTTTTTTTAGGTTTTTTGAGACAGGGTCTCGCTTTGTGGTTCAGGCTGGCCCTCAGCTCAGCCTCAAACTCACATCAAAATCCTCCTGCCTCTGCCTCCCAAGTGCTGGGATTACAGGCGTGAGCCACCACGCCTGGCACTGTGGTATGTGGTACTGGTTGCTGCTGGGTGTGGGTCTCCACACCCAGTATTGTTATGTGGTTACCGGGGAATCGAACCCGGGTCCTTGCGCTTGCGAGACAGGTGCTGGAACCACTGAGCTAACTCCCCGGCCCTCTAATGTGATTCTTGAAGCCAGAAAACCCAGCGGGAGCCCAGAGAATTTTGGGAGCTGTCGAAGTTTGCTCTGCTTCTCCCCATGCTGATCTGCACACCTTTGGTCCCTAAAGGCCCCAAAGCTGTGAGGGGCCTGTTGTCAAGGGCTGTCCCCGAGGGCCTGGGGGCCAAGGAGGGGCCGCACCCCATGTACAGTATCACTACAGGGCCTTGTCCTGTGGAAGACAGAACTACTCGCTGCCTCCCTTCCAGAGCTGCTGGAAACAGCACTGGGAGATCACGGAGCACCTGCTCCGTGCTCAGCACACAGCGAACAAAACAGACAGAAGCTCTGGCCTTCCTGAGTTTGCACTTATTTCCCTCCACTACTGGGGATCGAACCCAGTGCCTTCACAATGAGCTATGTCCTAGGCCTTTTTAATTTTTGAGACCAGGTCTTGCTAAATTGTCCAGCTGAAACTGAACTTGTGCCTCTCGTGCCTCAGTCTCCCAACTAGCTAGGATGACAGTCATGACCCATGGCACCTGGTTACATTTTAGGCTTTTAGAAGCTTCTGTGCTGATCTCCAAGGTGGCTGCACCATTTTTATTCCCTCTGGCCAAGTCCAAGAATTCTGATTTCTCCATGTCATTCCCTAACACTTAATAGTGCTGGCCTTGGGCCGGGGATTTAGCTCAGTGGTTCCGGCACCTGTCTTGCAAATGCAAGGGCCCTGGTTCGATCCCCAGGAACCACGTATAATACTGGGTGTGGAGACTCACACCCAGCACCAACCAGTACCACATACCACAGTGCCGGGCTTGGTGGCTCATGCCTATAACCCCTCCCATCGGGAGGCAGAGGCAGGAGGATTGCTGTGATGTGAGTTTGAGGCTGAGCTTAGGGCCAGCCTGAACTACAAATTGAAACCCTGTCTCAAACAACCTTAAAAAAAAAATGCTGGGGCCGGGGAGTTAGCTCAGTGGTTCCGGCGCCTGTCTTGCAAGCGCAAGGGCCCGGGTTCGATTCCCCGGTAACCACGTAACAATACT
>PVIR01005833.1:0-33616 GCA_004026965.1 Petromus typicus
AAAAAAAAAAAAAAAAAAAAAAAGTGAAGCTATTTGGCAATGCAAGTGATATGACCTGATGAGAATCAGCTGAGTAAAAATTGGTACCAAGTGCTAAAAGTTCAACCAGATTGATAATCGAGGACTAGAAGTGGAATCAGGAATAATGGAACTCCTGAGTACTTTCTCTTACATATTTATTAGCTGGAGAAAGCAGAAAAGGCAGATGGCTTTTTGTATTTTTCAAATTATTAGAGGCACGAGAAAAATGAACTTCTCTAGGTTGTAGTTGTCAAAGTTGTTCTTGGGTACTTGACAGGATGTTGTCTTTTCGTGGACTCTGTAGGCTTTGTCACATGAGGAGAAGACAGGCCCCCTCCTGGCCCCTGTGTGCCTCCACAGGACCCAGTATCCTGCTGTCTTGGACCCAGTTTCCCATTGTTTCATTTGCCTTCAGACTTGCAGCATTGAGCATGTTCCTGCTGTTCATTTGACAGATCCCCACCAATCAGAAAGAAACCAGAGGTCCCTCGAGGGTATTTGGCCTCTATTTGCCTCCTTTGTAGCCCAGAGAAATTCCTCACTGTGTGTTGCTGGGCTGGTCATGTCATAAGCTTTTGCAAGCGGAAGGGTTTTGACAATAATGTGGCTCCAAGGTTAGTAAGTCAAGGGTTAGTGGTTTATGGGCCTCCTCAAATTGTTTGCACAATTCTTCATATTTATATTTCCTCTCTCTATGAGATCTGTAACTGTTGTGTGCCCCTCTAAGGGGGAAGAATCATTTATCCACTGGTAATATCAAGCATTTCTTGAGTTTTTATAGTATGCCATGAACAGGGCCTCTTCAGGCTCATTATTGTGTCACTTCATGCAGTCTGTACAACTCATCCTGACAGATTAGGCAGCTGAGTCTCACCACAGTTACCCTGACTTGCTCCAGGTCATGGGAATGGCTGGCAGCAAAGCTGGATTGAGGCTGTGACTTCTGATGGTTGGTGCTGGAGCCTTCAGGAAATTCTTAACCTATGTGTGTGTTCAGTATGCTGCTCTCTATTTCACCTTTTTCAGGCGTAGGAGCTAAGCGATTCTTTGCTAATAGTGAGCAACAGAAGCTCAGAGAGAAGTGAAACATGTCCTGTGATTAAAAGCACACAGTTACCAACATGTGACAGCAAATGCAAAGGGAGATCATGAGGCTTTAATGCATAAATTCTGAAGTGAAAAAAGTGCTCTTTTGACCTTTGTTTCTGCCACTGACTGGTTTAGACTTTCATTTTTTTGGGTCAACTTTTCTTCACTCCTCTTTCTTCCTTCTTTTCTTTTTTGTCTCCAGCAAGTATTAGTGAGCATCTGAAGTAGGTTTGGTATTGAAAAACTTTAGTGTCACTGAAGTGGCTTTATGGTCTGTGGGTGTGAAGAGTATCATCCTCTTCACAGTATCAGGCCTTTTTCCCCTGGAGGATTCTCCATGGAGATGTCACACCTGATTCAACATGGTGGGAAAGCAAAGGACCTGAGGCTGAGCTTCCTCGAGGTGCACACGAGTGAGCAGCCTCGTTTTGGATTTTGAGAGGATTTTTCAGGTTGTTGCTGTTCACTGCAATAGATGGTGCTGAAAGAAGCTTTATTTTTATGTCGATAGAAGGTAGGATGAGAGTTCAGGGAGCTTTTTAGTTTTGAAAAGTGTTTTCAGTTTTAAGGTGGAGTTGAGAGGAAAGGTCAAGTCTGGAACTGTCAGGCAGTAATAAAAGCATGGAATTAGTTGAGATGGCTCCAGGAACTTTTGAAGTGAAAATAAATACTTATTTCTCTGTTCTTTCAATAATCTCCCACCTATTTAAGTTCTACGTGTCAAGAGCGCCCATATCAGTTCCTGTGGTCATGGGGTCACCTTCTGTACTAAGGTTGGGAAAGATGGGACAGAGTGCAGTGGGTGTTGTATCACCATCCATGGGAGGACCTCCGCTTTGAGTCCTGGCTTTGCTGTTTGTTTCATTGATTGATTGATTGGCTGATTTTTATTCAGCATCAAATTCCAAGTCTATACAAAGAGACTGAGTATGACGTTTGCCCTTTGTCTCAGAATTGGCGTTCACACTGTCACTGTGGGTAACGTCCCCTCCAAGTCTGTATGGACACTGGTGAGAGATGGCATCTGCCCCCTATTGTCCATTGAGCCATGCTAATGCTTCACTTCTACTTTTCACCTCAATACTTTTTAGGTTTTAGTATGAACTACTGATTTTTATCACATATTAAGACATCATGAGAATTCTATTTCAAATCCTATTCTAGGGCTTATTGCACTGTGTCTGCCCTGTTGTGGTACATTTGATTCTAGATGTCATAATCAAAGATGGCGCCAGACACAGAACATATTTTGCTGTGCATACATTTAGTAAGTTCATTTAATCAGGTAGAATGCAGGCTACACGCACACATATAATTCATTTTAATAGATTTTTTTTTGTTGGCATACTCTCACTTTCCTCTGCCTTACTATAATATCCTTAGCACATTATGCTACATATTGGTCATATTTCTTATATATGTAATGTCTTTACTTGGCTTGAAACTCTTAATCACATATCAACTCAGCATTCATGTGGATTTTCAAAATGTGAAGGACTGTTGCTCAGAATCTTGGTTTGTAGATTCTCACACTGCCCCTTCCCTTGGAAACAGTCCCGGCTAAAAGGTGGGTATGTTTTAGACATAATGTACATAAAACACTGTCCTGTACTCCTTCCACTTAACTTAAAGTTTCAGTGTTGCCACATGTTCTAATTTACTTTGAAATGTATTGAAGATTATTTGGTTTATTACATTTTCTTTTGGATCTCTGTATAGGCCAGGTGCTCAGGAGTAGGATGTTTGGGTCAAATGGTATTTAGATCTGGCAACCAAAATAATACGAGGATTATATTTCTAAAGAGACATTAGTCATTTAGTGTCCAGCCAGCAAAGTGTTCTCACTTAACAGAACATTTGTTTCATATATACTTTCCTATAGAAAAAAAGGACATAACTGTATATTATTGCATACTGAGTTTTGTTAATATAATACTCAGTATGATCAGAATGCTCTCTGTGTCTCTGTCCGTCTCTCTCTGTCTGGAATTGAACCCAAGTTCCTCATACATTCCTAGCCTGATTGTAAAATAGCTTTTTATTTTGAGATAAATTCACTTTAGATAACTAAATTGCCAGGCTGGTCTTGAACTTATAACCTTCCTGCCTCAGCTTCCCCAGGCTATAGGTATATACCATCCATTTTCTTAATTCTCATTCCTCTGACCTGCAGAAAGCTTCATTTTGCATATGCTTTTTAAAACAAGTTTATCTATTATTTTACACAGTAGAAGTTCATATCCTTGTTCATTTGATGTTGGGGGATTATGTTTTTATTTTGGCTCTGAAAAATTTATTAAAATTCTGACCAACTTTGTTGGCCAATTTAACATTTTTAAAAAAAATTCAAGCCTTCTTTCTCACCCCGCCCCCATGGATAAGCACACAGAGTTATGGAGGTGGTACGATGGGGGACAGGACTGTCCTGGTCATCCAGGTCCTTACTCAGGACCCAAATATCTTAACTTGTTAAACTATTCAGAAAATGAAATTTAGATATCCTGAGGGCCTTTTCAAGGGTCAGTGCAGGATCCAGAGATCCAGGCCTGTCCTGGATGGCTCACGTCCCCTCTGAGTTCATTTTGCAGGCCAAAGAAGATGACTTTGGAGGAGCTGAAGGACACCCTCAGATACTACCAATTGTTCTTGCCAGTGTTTTATTTCTTCATATGTTGGTTACACACATGCCTGTTTTCTTCAGGAATCTATTGGCTCACTAACTTTACACAAAAGATACTCTGTGGTCTTATTGACCTGTGACTACTTGATAGAGTCTTCTCTGATTTCTCCCTGCCTGTCCACCCAAACCAAAAAGTGATTTCTCTCTCAACTTTTCGCTTATGATGCCTGACTTATGTCTCTTTCAGTGTGTCTTCTTTACCATGTGTCCGAGTTACCTATGAATTGTAGAAGTTTGTCTTAAAACAGATGTTTTCATTTTCTTCATATTAACACATGATTTGCTGGGTGATTGGGTGAGCATGGAACAGGGGGTGGGAGGAAGAGGGGCAGCAGCTACACCCCTGCCGTGGCAGAGTGGGGTTGGGAGAGGCGAGTGGCCGGGCAGTGTTTGGATCCCAGAGCTGATGTGGCCGGTGTGTCTACAAAGCACAAAGCTTTGCCATGCTTTCTAAACTGACATAAGAGATAGAGACTCATAAAATCTTACTATAAATAAAACAAGTAAGGACTAAAGTTTCTGGTCTGGTGGTGTGGATAGCTTTCTGAGATAAAATTAACTTCCTACTTCTGCAGACTTCTCTCTTTCTCAGCAGAGAGCATGTGTTTAATCTAATTCAGCAAATATTTGAGACTGAAAAAAAAAAAAACCTAGGTCCTATATAGGATGCTTTATGGCTAGAAAAATGATTGAGGTACAACTATTGTTGTTAAGGAGTTCTGCACCTGATAGAGAAATGTGAATTTGGACTCCATGAGAAGAAAAGATCACCCTGAGTGGGTACTGTGGAAGTTGCCAGTAAACTCATCTTTCATTCTGTTTTTCACCCAAGTTCATTCTTTCTAATAAAGTGAATGTTTACTCTTTCAGATTTTCCCTGACTTCTGTTTTACCTTCACTACCAGTCCCCCAATTATTATTTTATCATGAGTTGAAAATATTGTAGAGACATTAAAACTTGTCTTTTTTATTTCAAAAACTGATCATATAAAAATGGCATGACGGATGATTGATGTGTATTACAACATTGAGGAAACTCTAGGAATTAGGAAGAAAGATTTGTAATATATCCCTCATTAGGAAAGTAGTTCACCAGTTACTAGAAGTGGTTGCTCCGACTTTTGGAAACTGTGCCTTCAAAAGATAATATGTAAACCACAGTGTGTGTGTGTATGTACACACACATGGTTATTAATGATTTATTCTTGACATTTATTGGATGATTTCTTTTTCCTTATTCCTTTTTAAATATTACCTCCACTGGGACCTAATTACAACTGCACACAATTCACTGAACTTAGGTGTGGGTTCCCAATGTTACCTGTAGGTATCACAGAATGCTTGACACTAATTGTAGTTATCCATTGTGCAAACAGGTATATAAACCCCTTCTGCCAAGTTTGCTATCACACTGCCATGAGGAAAGCCAAGGAAATCTCTGTCCTTAACTGCTGAATTTTATACAGATTTTTCCCTGGATGATAATATTGTGCATTCAGACATTTAGGCTCTAAAGCAAACATATGAAGCTGAAGTTTACATTTATTTTAAGTTAATGTTTAACTCAGCACCGAAATTATGAAGGAAAGAGTATTTCTTTAAAAAAAAAAGTTCTGTAATAAAGATATATTTTGATGCCCTCTGCCCTGCTGAGTAGCTGTATCTGAAGAGAAATTTAATTCAAATTCCAGCATATCAAAACATTTTATGGGTTGCTGTCTTAGAGAAGTAATTGAACATTACTATTTTTAATTAGTTACATGTTATGTATAAAATCATTAAAATGACCCTGGATTTGGATTGTCTTTAGAAAAGAGAGGATACAAAATACAGTTGTATTTCCCACCATTATTAACAAACACATTGCAAACTTTCCCTCTTTGAGGCTTCTCCCAATTGGTGCCTTCTGTTTTTAATTGTCTAAATAAAGTTGCTCCCTTGGATCAAGTTCAGATCATTTAGATGAAAAAAAACATGTCACAGATAAAACTGTCACCCAGTTGCAGGTCTAGTCTATCATTCTTATTTTTAGCTTCTCAGTCACTAGCATCAATTGTCTGTAGTACTCTGTATCTCAATGTTATACATTAAACATTTTCCATATTTCTGTATGTTTAGTAGTTCACCATGTGGTTATACTGGTAGTTTCATTATTTTAAAATTTTGCTGTGGTCAACATTTTTGTGTATAAATATAGCTCAGTTCCTCAGAAATCCAGAACATGATGTGTTGGGGTTGAAATATCAGGGTCAAATGTTAGCATCCTCATGGTTATTCACATCTGGGGAGGACTTGTTTCCTATATGGGAAGTTTTTGTAACTATTGCAGCAATGTTGAGTCAGTCTCTCCCCAACCAGACCAGCATGAAATGTGTTTTTGGCATTAGCATCTTTCTAGTTATTGGCAGGCTAAATATATGTTTCCACGTGTCTCTTGTCTAGTTATACTTTTAATGGTTTTTTGAAAATGAATCATTTGCAATTTTCAGGATCCCATTCACAATGAAACAAAAAGTAAACATTTTGAAAGGAATTGTGAATGTCTTGCTAGAAAAGCTCTAAGGCTTTTTAAAAGTCATATGATGGCCCTATAAATAAATCGAGTGGTGTATGTTATTCCTGACTGAAAGATAGATTGCTAAGTGATCATTTTCCCTTACATTCATGTAATCCTAAGTCAATGGCTTTTATATTTTAGCTTTTTAGTTGTTAGCAAATAGTATGATAAAAAAGTTCCACAAGTGTCTTGATAATAAACAGGCCAAAGAGCTAAAAGAAATTTGAACAGTAAGAGTAATTGGGAACAGGGTCCAGCCTGGAGAGATGGGAAAGCTCTTCATAAGGTCCCTGTCATCGAGGTGGTGGGCTCCATGGAAGGTGTGGGGCTGTTGCAGAGGCAGCCTCGCCAGGGAGGGAGCAGCTACACAGGTCTCTAACCTCCAGCCAGACCTCTGAGACAGTCTGCAGAGGGGCACTGTTCTTGTGGCACTGGGATGATCCATTTTAGGCAAGGGTGATACCCTGAATGTATTCCAAAATAAGCCTCTGTGTAAGTTAAATATTAAAAAGAAAATAGAAAAAGTTTAAGAAAGGATATGCTCATTATATGTCTAGTAACTAGAAATGATTTTTTTTCTTTTGAGTGTTGAGACTTGGCCTTCTCCGTGGTCAGTCACAGGCTCTCGTCCTTGTTCTTAGAACACAAAAACATTAATAGTCCATAAGTATAGTGTCCAATAAATAAAGAGAAAATCATTGCATCATTTGGTCGCATATCCATTCCCACAGTGAGTTTCATGAATCTCTTCACATTTTGGCACACTCTGTGACGAAGCAGTACTTCATGGTGGTTTTCTTTTGTATTTTCCTCACTTCACTCGAGGTTTTCGTCCTTCTGCTTCACCTCCTGTCACTTGGTGTCCCAATGCCGTGGAGGTCTTTGTGGTTTCTCTGGGCCAATGTGGACTAAAAGGATGCCGGTTAACAAAATATAACTAGATAAATTGGAGTCTCCCTAGGCCTTTGGACCCAAGGCCCTGGGATTGGATTTACGAGTCTAGTGCATCCCTGGCTCAGACAGGGCTGGTTGTCACAGACTCAGCGTGGAGAATGCTTTGCCTCTATCGCTCCTGAATGCTTTTGTATGTGTTTTACATGCTGTTTAGTCCCCTTGCACCTCCTGTTGGCAGGATTGAGTTCTTGCTTGCCCTTTAGTAGTGCTGTAGTCCATGACGACATCTGCCTTTGCATTTCTGTCCATTCAGCCGAGCACATCTAGAGCTTGGCTGCTTCAAAGAAGCACCAACGATCTGTTTCACTCCTCAAACAGGATAGTAATTTATCTGTTTTTCCAGAGACAAGACGGAGTCCATGGTGAAGTCGCATGTGTGAGACTCATGAACGTTCTTAGAAGATGCCTGCCAGGAGCCCGATAGGCTGAGGCAGAAATGTCCTTTTCTTGCTGCTGTGTCCCGGTGGCCGGTGTGGCCCGCCCCTCCCTGCAGGCTTTCCATTATTGTGCTTGCTGCAGGAACCGAGAGCATTATGACACAGCCCGGCTGGTTTCTCTTCTCTCTTGGACATCATTGTTGGCCACGACTCTAACTTCTGTTTCTTTACCCAGATTATCAAGTTGTAAGAATCACTGTGCCTACAATTCCTTTAGCTGTGGAGGTTTAAGAGGCACCATTTGTAGCTTTCCTTGGAGGTTCTTCCATTAGTAATCTCCCTTTATATTTAGATCACCTTGGTCTTCACAAAGTGCTTTACACCCCTTCTGTCCCTTGATTGTCATAAACATTTATTTGGCATCCAGGATAGAGATTATCACTCCTGTTTTACAGATGAGAAAATTAAGGCCAATGATGTCTAGAAAGCCCTGGTGTGTGGGTTCCGCTGGAGCTGGTGCCGCATCTGTGACTACACATGTTGCTGGGTTCTTCTCCTCATTTTTCTTCTTGCATGCACACAGAACTTCACTTCTAAGAGTTTTGAGAACTTTCCTGTCCAAGTTGTGAGCATGTTAGTGACTTCCTGGAGGGTAAGCATTACAGCAATTACTTCACATTTCTTTTTCTTCATCTGTCGGTCTGGATACTTTTAGAGGAGCCATTAGATATAAATGTTCCCCTATTTTGTTCAAACATTGATGCTGACATTTTCAAAGGAAACAGAAACCTGTAAAAAACTGTGTCTTCAGTATCTCACCAACCACTGTAGTTGAGAGTTTGGAATTTTCTCCTTGAGGCTTTGTAGGTCTAAGATACCACAGAGCATAACATTTGGGAGTCACTGATTCTGATTCCTTTTAGTTAATGGCAGGTCTGTAGGTTATGTGACATTTGTGTTCTGACCTTCAGTTTTAGAGAACTGAAAGTTCAGGACACTTTGTTATGACTTGAGTCCAAGTAAATTCCCTCGTGAGTAAAAGGATTCAGAACTGTGGAATATTAGCAATAAAGGGACTTTTATCCATATATCCTTTATTGGTTAGAAGACACAGTCAGAGGGTTGTAGAGCTTCAGACAGCCTACAGAAGTTGGAATGATTAACCTTCCACTGCCTTCTTCCACACCAGTAAGTCCTTCGTGAGTTGGGTCTGCCTCTTCTTGTAGCTTGGAAATATTGGAAGAGTGGCCCCTTATCTGCTCTGTGCATGGCTTTTCTCCGTATTGTGGCTGGAATGCTTTTCATAATCACTCAGGAGTACTTGTACAGTGGATTATTGGAACTTTTCTCATGTTGAAAAATAGGCATTATTGTCCATGGACAAACTACATTGTAAGACCTTGAGTTAGTTTGTTTGTTTTTTAAAATCAGGTTTGTTATGGACAAGTTGCCATTCAAGGTGTTTTTTTAACCAGAAGAGATTTAATACGGTCAATAGATGATGTGAAATTATTGGAAGACAATATGATGCAGGCTCTATACTGAATATCTACTAATGAATACTAGAAGTGCGTAAATTTACTTCATTTTTGTAGTCAAGGAAAAGGAGGATCATAAGCCTATCCTTATGTTGAGTCAGGAACACACTACTGTGTCTGAGCCAGAGGTCCAGAAGCCACGATCCTAGCAGCTCAAGCCTATAATTCCAGCACTGCGGAAGGCTGAGGCAGAAAGATCTTAAGTTTGAGCTCAGCCTGGGTAATTCAGCATTTAATGAGACCAGTTCTCACCATATAGATAAAAAAGCTGAGGATGTAGGTCAGTGTGAGGACTTTGTGTTCAACCGCAGTAGGTGTAGCAGCAGCAGCAGCAGCAGCAGCAGCAGCAGCAAAATAACCACCACAATAAGTTCATGACCTCATGATCAAGAGGCAGACCTGGATTCTGAGACACAAAGTCCAGATACCTTCTCTATCACAGATGTTTCTCAGCAGTGGTCAAGCTGAGGACTCAGCATGAAAATATGGGTACAGTGGATCAAGTGGTACTGCACCTACCTTGGAAGCACAAGGACCTGAGTTTGATCCCCAGTACCACAAAAACAAAACAAAACAAAACAAAACAAAACAAACAAATAAACAAACATGAGTACAGAAAAGCTCAGATCTCCACAACTAGGTTTTTGATAGGAAACAGGTGAAGGTGGCAGGAATAGGCCTCTGTCTTATCTTTGAACTCATTGATTTTCGCAGAATTCTTTTGCAGTCAAACCTGTCTGCAAAGAATCATCTGGGAGAGGGAAAGTTTGAGTGTCATTTCACTGCACCCTCACAGTCGTGTGATGGTGTGCACTGGTGGGCGGCTCTCTTCCATATGGCTGGGGAAGTAGTAATGTTCCAGTGAGGCTGGAGTAACAATTACGTTCTATTAAGGCTCTTCTTGGCTGTATAATTAATTATATAACTGAATGGAATGTAGCAGTTTTACTTTAGGGAATCCTTGTGGGGAATTCCTATTTATCAGCAAAGTGCCATAAAGAGGGAAGACCCTGAACTGGGAGTGTTATGAACTGTTTTGGTTTCAAACATCCTGGAAAGTACTAAAGAGAGATGTGGATGTTTTATTATCACAGCATGTCTGGTCGGGGGGAGTTCCATCTGAAGCAAAGATGGCAACTTTCCTACTCCTGGTCCACTCTCTGCACTCTCATATCTTTCAGGCCTAGTATGTGTGTGAAATTTGCATTGAAAATCAATGTAAAATAGCTTACCTACTATACAGCAAGTGAAGATGTGAACCTCGGGCTTGCACTGAATCCTCCTGACTTCTCCCTCAAAGCTTATGTAGGCCTTGTGAAGAAATGTGACATAATGGCTAATGGCCTTTTCAGCATTTAGCTTTGTACTCTGGTGTATGCATTTAGGCCCAGCAATTTTCCATAGCAAATGAAGAGTTGAACAAACTTATTTCAACTCTTATACTCCTATCACCAAGTAGTTGTAAAATTACTGTTAATATTGATTAGGGTAGGGGATGGGGAGGGGGGAAGTAAAGATATGAAATAGATCTAGCTGTCTAAGAGAAGTGGGCATTCTTTGCTGATTGAGTGAATTAGTTGATAATAGTTTCTGTTTAATTTGTGTTGTATCTTGCTGTTTCCTCCAGTTTGATCATTCTCATCCATTTTTTTCTGTCTTTCTGAGGTGCACATGCTTCTAGAGTGGAAAAGGCCCTCCCCAAATCTTTGCTTGCTCTGTCCTCTTAGCAGTTGCAAATCTGCTACAAATCATAAGCATGGTAAAGCTATTTGGGATTTATTTATACTAAGTGACCCAAAGCTCATTATCACAGTGATATAACGAGGTGACTAGAGAAGTTATTGGAAAAACGAATAGAGGCTCGGGCCATGATGAATAATTACACTCAAAGAGTAAGCACACATTGAATGTGTGGTCATTCTCTGTATAGGGAGCTTTTCTGAAATGCAAGATGACATGACTGAAAACCAGGGCGTAATCTTTGTATGATCGTGTTCAGAGGCAGTACAGTACTCTCACGAGCAGAACCTGAAGGGAAGGACAGCCATGGATGTGACTCTGAAAGTGACCTGAAACAGCCTCACTGGTTTTCACGCAGGTGCTTTCCCTCATTGCTTCACCAGATTTTGTCTCTGTTTCAAAGTCTTGAAATAAAAGTGTAACAACTTCCAACTTTCGATGTTTTCAGAAAAAGGTCACCAGATGAAAATGTTTCCAATTGTTGTGCTATTAAATTGCAAAACTAGTCTTTCTTACATAATTTGAATTTACAACATTTTATGAGAAGCTTTTCCATTTATCATACCATTTCAGATATTAAGAAATGATTTCCAGAAGCTATTGGGTTAGTCTTGATAGTTTTTTTAATTTCAAAGCATATTATGTATAAAGTTGATTCTGTTTATTGAAACTATCTAATATGTCCTTGAAGGTTGAAAATTTATATCTTCCTCTGCCCTACATTATTTTTCCGTTTTAATAGAACTTTAATTTAGAAATTTGCTTGTATTTCTAAAAAAGGGATGGAATAAGTTGCATCTTTTAATAAAGAGTCAAATAATTAAAAATTAAACTGGAAATTTTAATTAATAAGTGTTCAAATTCAGTCACACCAACTGAAATTATAGTGCCCAAACTCCACACAAAAGCTTAAAGCTAGTTTACGTACAGTGTTTGTGACATTAACTACCCATACTGCAGTAAATGCTTGAGAATCTTATGAAGAAAAAATAATTGTGAGCAGTATGATGTGATAAAGCCTAAGTATCGTAGTGAGTCTTGTATCTGTGATTACTCTGTGTTGATTCTTTGGCTGAATCCTCAGAGCGTGATGTGTACTACACTGTCCGGTGTAAATGCGATGTGAGAATGTGAGTAACAGACTGACATTCATCAAAGGGAAAAAAAAAAGAGATTATTTCTTCTTTTCCAAGTCACCAGATAAATTTCTTTCTGTTATGCTTTCTATTTTTATGGAGATACCAAGGTGAATTTACCATAGAGGGAAAATACAAACAAAATTATTAAGAGCAATTAACACATCTCTCAAGTGCTAGTAAAATTCCATGGCCTGTCTAATGGGCACAGTGGACTTGTAAACAGATATCTGGAACACAGTGTTTACATGTTTTAATACAAGTTTGAACAAGCTGTCAGGGGAACACAGACGAACCAGAAGCAATTAGCTTACAGACCTACTACCTTAGTGATAGGTTAAGAAAGACATTCCACTTACCCACTGAAGAGCGTTCTGGGCTTTGTTAGAGACTGTAGTGTTGATTTTCCCCATCATCACTTTTCACCCTTTTGAAAGGGCGAAACCTGCATGTGTTAGACACTCTGTAACTCATCTTTAGACATCCAGATTTCAGCTTTTGGACGTAGATATACTGAGCTCAGAAGAGCTAAAACTATTTTTTTTTTCTCTGTTGGCTTTGAACAGCAAAGTACCCTGTTGGTAGAATCAGAGACCGTGAAGAAAGCTCTATAAAAATGCAAGCATGAGATATTCTGTGAAGAACCTACATCATTGTAGAACATAGAATACTATGGGAGGGGATTTTGAAGATCACCTTGTTAATCCTTTACTATTTCAGAGTTGGAGACATGGAAATCTAGAGGAATAAACACTTTGCTGCTCATTTAGCTGAATGGACTCTTTGCCACCAAATATGATGTAGGGTACAATGTTGAGATCATGTGTACTAATTTTCAGTGCCATGGGTATTGGCACTTTGGAAGAGATTCTTTATTCCAATGTCCATTCGTATACATTTTGTTTACTTACCATCCAGCAATCAACAGTGTAGAAAGTTGTTCAGTGTAACTTTCCTGCTGCTAATACTCTTCGGATGCTGAACACTTGGGTTTGATTAGAGTTTCTGGCCTGTTTTGACTACTGTATTTCATTGTTTAAGACTTCACCTTCTAGAATCTCGTTTTGTGAGTGCAGTCTTCAAATGAGAAACACATTCATTCCGTAAGTTGCTCCTAGTGGAGGTTCTCTTGAATACATGACTCCAGCTGCTGTCAGCCTTGACTTTATTTTTCCTCTGCCTAATAGAAATTGTAAACAAAAGACCAGTTGGTATTTGTTCCACTTTCTTAACCTTCTCTGAAAGTCTCGGTCTTCCAGTGTGATTGTTTCCCTGTCAGGGTGAATTATTTCATTTCCAAGTGACATTGTAAATTTGAAGTGAGAATATGGTCTGAGAACATGTCTGTGTTCTTATCAGAGAAGATATTTACTTGTTTCGACATGGTGCTTTTCCTTCTTGCTTCTTTTTGGATCTTTTTTGATCTACAGAGGCAGTTGGGATTTTTCTTGTCATCCATAGTGTTGCCAGTGATAGGGAGGATACCATTCAGCATTACTTTCCATCAACACCAAGTCCCTCCTTGACTCTAGTCACTGTCTGTGAAAGTCAAAACATAGTTCTGCAAGAAACCTTCTCTAACTCAGTATGTGGACTTGTGGGAGAGAAAGGAACAGGAACTGGTATCTCATCTTTAATTATAGACAGGGAGAGTCACCAGGGTCCAAGGAGGTCAGGGGACTAAAGTGATACAGCCAATTAGTGACTGACTGAGAAATGACACCCAAGCCCTCTGCATCTCTGTCTAGTGCTGTTTCCAGTCTTTCCAAGTGTCTTTCAGACAGCCTATATAAAGGCTTGGCATTTCTGTAGAGTGGTTCTCTCATTACCCCTTCTGAGCAATGCCAGCTGTCCATGCAGAGAGTGGGGCATTTAGCCAGTGTTGGGCCAAAGCTGTCTGTGGAGAGCAGTTGAGTGAATATATTGACATTTTCAGCCATGGCAGATCCTGCTTTGCTCTTCCGGCTCTAGCTGACCTGATGCTTCAGAGAAGAGATGATTACATTTGCTGTTCAGCTAACAATTGTGTGTAATTTTCAGCCTGCCTTATTCTTCAGTGCTGCCTTCCCACGCTTCCATCACATGCCACAGCAGATCTGCCTGGTAATTACACTGGTAGGGACTTACCTACGCCGTTTGGAAAAGGTTTGCCTGAAGTGCTTATTTACTTGTGCATAATAAATCTTGATTTATACGTTGGTAATCTCTGAGATCAATCCATGACTCCCTCCCATAGTAGGGAAGGTTGAAGAGTTAGAGAAATAAGTGACCAAAATATAGGATAGAAAGAAAGAAAAAGAAGCGAGGGAGGGAGGGAGGGAGGGAGAGAGAGAGAGAGTTGTGCTTCTTCACTGTTGGGCTAAGGGGAGAATTACAAATGGTTTGGACTCTCCATGCCTAACTGCTGCCTTGGTGTGGATCAGTTCTACAGTCAGGATTATACATAAATTCATAAGAGCTTATGAGCAAATTTGGTGCTGGTACTTATCTAATCCAATCAGCATATATTTCAAAGAAAGACACTGCATACCAGAGAGTAGAAGTTGCATTACAGGCTCATAACCCAACCAAAACTAGATGCTAGGTATGAGTTTTGAAGACCAGGCATCTTCCAACCAAATACTGACTTTAAGAATAGGATAAACAGCTATATCCCAGAGAGGGAAGAACATTGTACCATCTTAATAGATGGTGAAGAAAGTAATCTTGAAATTCAGAAATCAAAGGTGTAAATAAGTTCTAAAATGTATGACAAGTATGGTGAAATAGGAAGAAAATGTTCACAGTGAAAAGAGGGGGTAGAGATTAGTAAAGAAGGGAAAGAAAAAATTTGATGGTTAGAAAGAAAAGGAAACAAAGATTATGTATATAAGGGTTGGGGGATGTAGGGAGGGCAGGGGATGGGAAAAATGAAAATCAAGATGTGTCGAACTCTCACTATTGAATGTGATCATAATGTGTAATAAACTGTATCAATAAAATCAATATAAAAAGAAAAGAAACTCCAGGAAAACATTGACTTTTGTACAGAGCAAAGATAAAGGAAAACCTTCAGAGTTATTTACATTGTAATTGCTTGTTTAAGTCAAGCAAAGAGACATGGGTGCTAAATTTAAGGTGACCATCAGCTACTGCTAATGCCTAAGTCACAGCATTTCAATCTCTCAATTTTATGCCATTAACATCATGGTGTTTATTTCTGTCTATCTCCTCATATGATTTGTTTATTCAGCAAACACTGACTAAGAGCCAGGCCTCGAATTAGTCACCCAGGGAAATCTAGGGACAAATGCAATGTCATTTAGAGGTTAATATAAATACTTTAAGTCACTTATTCTCAACCCTTGTTTACATGGAGGAAATGAAGATGTAGCTCAGTAGGAGAGTGCTTATGTAGCTGACAGAAGGCCCTGAGTTCCATCCTCAGCACTGCGAATACATGCACACATACATGCATACATGTATACATACATGTATGCATGCATGCATTCATACATACATGTATAAATATCCCATGTGAAGTTAGTGTGCAGTTTGGAATGCCACTGTTTTAAACTTTTGTACCCTATGTTAGATAATGCCATGTACTGGTTGGTTGTTTGTAAGTCTGATGATCTAAATCAAATAAATAAAAAAATTACATTTATAAATTAAATTATTGATCTGGATTAAAAAATGAAACACGAACAAATATGAACAACATGTTTTTTGCTCAGGCAGTGAATTGTGCTCAGATAGTTTGGGGGACTGATTAGAGTCATAGTTTGGAGTGACTGATTAGAGTCAGTGGTCATTTGGCCTGTGTCCCTCAGAGATCATAGAAGAGCTTAGTCATCACATGTCTGTGTCAGTCATTTCATTCTGTTGTGCCTTGATTGGTTTGGTCTGTTGACTGTTGGCTTAATCGGGTAGTGACTGTCTGGCTTTCTAGCATTAGCTTTTGAGGAATGAAAGTCAAGACTTTATAGTTCTTAGGATCCCAGAGGAAGGAATGAGGCTAATAAGAGCAAAGCTACTGTTTCTAGAAGACTACTGATTTTGGGTTTAAGGAAACCCCTCCACCATGTCGATGTCCACCAATTTAGCTTTGTAAATTTGTAATTGCAAATCTTGAGCAAGTTATTCAGTCTTTCATACTGTCTCCTCCATTCCTGGGTGGTGGGACTGGGGATCGAACCCAGGACATTGCACGTGCTTTCCCATTGAGCTATACCCACAAGCCCAAGCCTTGCTTTCTTGATTTGCTGAATTTAGATAGTAATAGGTGCTACTTCCTGTGGCAGTGGGAAGCCTGCCCATTAGAGCATCACTTCATGTATAGATAATCCTGTAAAGACTTACTGTTTGCTGTCAATATTTCCCTTTTCTTTAGCCATGGGACAGTCAGGTCAGTCAGCCAAGAAGCAGCAGGAGCAGGTAGCAAGTGGAAGCTTTCACTTCTCCGGTGCTTTGGGTGGGTCACAGTACCTGAGGGAGCTGTGCTCAGGGTCCAGAAGCTCTTAGCTAGTTCCCTCTGCAGGCGTTGTGCTTAGCAAAGGGCCCTCTTTCTTGTTTTCACCTCTTCTGGTGTTGTATTTTTTCCGAACCTCTATGGGGATCTGCCCTTTCACTTCTTGCTTTCATGACAATTATTCAACCAGAGCGAAACCTACCTAGAACCAGAGACAGTAACAGAACCGTAAGTTTTGGTCCGGTGAAACCAGCTCTCACCGTTGCCTATTTTGGGGTCCTTCTCTGAGGAGCTGAGACACCCATTTAATACATGCTGGGTCATCCATCCATTTACTCACTATACTTGTGCAGTTTCTGAAACCCACTTCTTAAAGGGAAGATCTCCATGAGACTTCAGTAGAGGAAAATTCTGTCTTACATTTTAACTTATTGAAACTTTATAGATCATTTGCTCAGAAATAGCAGAGAAGAGATCTAGGGCCAGATGGCCTCCATGCCAACATGGTTGATTTATCAGGTACTGTCCTTGGGCCCATCCTATGGGCACTAGTTTTTCTTACACTGTGTTTTCACTCATTAGAGTCTTGTCTAAAAATAAAAGATCTAGTTTCTTATCTCTCTATGTCAGATCTTTGAGAAGATCTTTCTATATCCATTGCTCTTGAATCATTTCCCTTGGTTGGTAGGCCAGCTCCCTGTTGTAGGCATTCCGTGTTTTTTTCCTGGGTTATTATTTCCAGCGGTTGTCCCTGTTGCTCCTTTACCTTTCAAGGTCTCTGAGCTTTCAGGTCCTGGCTAAGAGGCTCCCCTGCCCAGCCTGTGCAAGCGCTTGGGAGTCGGCCTGGCCTTTTCCCATATGGTTTCCTTGTTATTCTCTTTCTCATCACACACGTATCAGTTCAGTTTACTTCCCTCCTGTAGCTGTTAAGCTCCTCAAGTAAATGATGAGAATCTGATTCGCCTTGAGCTCCAGTGATAGCAATATGAATTCATTTATTTATTGAGTTATAGGTATCTGTATTTAGTGCCTATCACTACATAGGCCCCAGGATGATAAAGTGATGAGTGCTTCTGCTCTGTAGGATTCCGGTGCTTACTCTCGGGGGCAGAGTCACATGTGGTGAGTGTGTGGCAGGAGGGGGCCAGGTGCTGCTGACGTGGAGGGCAGAATACACCACGCTAAAAGATGATGTACATGACTTAGGTCTTTAGGACTAATAGAAAGCAATTCTTGGGATCTAATGATGCATACTAAATATGCATTTTTCATATTTCCTTTGAGAAATAGTTTTAGAGGGAACAGAGATAAAACCTAGAGGAATTGAGTATGTTTCCTACCACATACAAATGCTGAAAAATGACTTTGGCAGGAATATAAAACTGCTACCATTATGGTAAAACTTATATAGTATTTACTGTTAAAAAGACTATTATTAGATCGAGGTTGACGTTATATTGAAATGTGCTAATCTTTTAAAGATCAGATAATTCTAAGGTCATTATTAAACTAATATGAAGTAAAACAGAATGCAAAATCATCATATCAAAAGTCAATACTAATAAGTAAAACAGCCACAAACAAAAACTGCAGAATGATCTTATTTATCATTATATGTACAAAAATTCTGAAAACGCAGCTAATTCATTAATATGGTAACAATACGATATATTTTAGGAAGGTAAAGATGGTTCAATATCTTGAAATGTGAATGTGATTCATTTTGTCATCAAATTAAGAAGTTGTGAAATCAAATTGTTGCATTGGCAGAAGCAAAGAGAAGGTATAGAGAAGAAAATATCCTGCGAAAAGTGGGCCCAGCATGACCGGGGCTCAGATTCACGAGTGTTCACCACGAATCCATAGAGTACTGTGCCTGGGTTACTGTTGCCTGAGGCCCTGCAGGAGCCGGTGCCAATTTTCCGTAGAGGAAGCCCTGAGGGTACGACACTCCCGGGATGTGGTTCACAATTGATGATGACATTTGAATGTTTTAAATACGCCTGCAGAATTTGCCTGTTTCTTTGTGTCTGTGCGAAAGCCCACGTCATGATCAGTCAGTTGGAACTGCTCTGGGAGTATGCATCTTACTTTTTGAAACCACTGCTGTTCATCTTAACCCGTTTTTCAACATATCTGTTTTAGAATAACCTTAGATTTGCAGAAAATTGCAAGGATAGTCTAATCCATTAAAAACTTTACAGTGAATATGCCTAATACAAATATATAGCGAGCACTAGAACTGTCAAAACTTTTTTGATGGCATTTATTTCCCATTTATATTCACATTGGTCCTTTCAGAGAAAAAAATATTTTTGTCCCCATTTGGTAGAATGAGGCCAGAAATCACTTCCATTTCCCATTGTGTCTTTCCTGTCTTCTGAACACACAGTGTAACTCCTCATGTACACATGCAAACTTGTCTCGCTTTGCTTCTCCGCATTTTACTCCTTCCTTTTTATTCCCCCCGAAACTGCATGGACAGGAGTGTATCTTTCTGGCCCTAGATTTAATTAGTAACCAAAACAGAATTGATATAGCTCAACCTTGTGAGATAGGCTTCGTTTTGGTACTTAATTAGTTTTCTCAATGATTCCAACTCTATGATCAGCTTTAATAACTGTAAGTAGAAGAGACATGTATTGATTGTTTTTCTATACTCATCTCGTGCCACCCCTTGATGGTAGTTTAGAGATGTGTAAGATATAGTCCTAGTCTTTTTCAAGCACTCTCATTTTAGATATACATATAAAAGTGGAAGAAGAAGAGAAGGAAGGCCATATGATCAGAGAGAAAGATCATCGTCATCACTGGCTTCCATGACTTGTGTCCCGATTCCAAGTTTCACTGTTATCCTCTCCTATCAGGACATCTCCAGCTTCTTTGCTTTTCCTCCGTGTAAGGTGGTCCTTGAGCTCTCAGTGACTCATGAGACAAGAGAGATGTCCTTTGCCACTCTGTTTATGGAGCACTTTATAATCTCTAAAGCACTTTGACATTTTCTCAGTGGTTGTCATGAAAGTTCTGGAGCTGAGAACCGCTAGCTTTTCTACGTGTGAATTTTGAGGAGGTGAGGTTACTTGAGGAACTGGGGCAGTCAAGGTGGCTGCTCATGCACAGTGGGAAGCAGTGTTAATTCCTGGGTGACCCCACATCCCAGTCCTCCTCATTTCCCTGCATCTCTCTTTGGCTGTGTCGTGTGCTAGGCCTTAATTTTCCCTGTATTTCCTGTGTTCTTTGTCTTTCCAGACATCTGGAGGTAATCATGTAGCCCTCTTAATTAATTCAGTTCAATTAATAAATTACTAGTTGGATTTGGGGCTGGGAGTGGTGCAGGCACCTTCCGGGCCTCCCTGAGCTGGAGAGCTCTTGCAATCAGGGTGGAGAGCTGTCCTCAGCAGCCGGCGGCTCCTCCCCAGCAGGAAGGCTGCCTGCAGGAGCGGTTGGCTTATCGTAGACCGAGACACTGTTTAACTTCTTCACACGATGCCTGTTTGCTGATCAGAATGGCGTCCACGTTGGTATTGCGGTTACTCATGCAGTTAAAAGTAAAATCTTCCAATCTGCTCCTCACTCATTTGATGGCGTTTGTGTTTTCTTTTGTGAGGCAGGGCTGACCCGAGCATCGTAAATGTTGGCATTTCCTGTGATGTCCCTTGTTCTGGACACTGTGGCAGTCGGTGTTCCCTCTTCTCCATTTGCAAGTGGCTCATAGTAGGGAGCAGAGCGCATCTCGCAGTGCTGATTTTATTTTACGATTTTAGTTTTACTCGTGCATGTTTCCAGCGCACGACAGTCACATTCACTGTGAGGAGTTCGGATCAGTACCTATCACTCCTCAGTTCCTTTCTTACCCGCTTCTTCTCACACTTTCTCTTCTCCTGCCTTCTTTAGTCCCTTTCCCTTTTGCCAGAAACCATTTCCATTTCCCATTGTGTCTTTCCTGTCTTCTGAACACACAGTGTAACTCCTCATGTACACATGCAAACTTGTCTCGCTTTGCTTCCCCACATTTTACTCCTTCCTTTTTATTCCCCCCAAAACTGCACTGACAGGAGTGCGGCTTTCTGGCCCTGTGATCTTGCTTACCTTATTCCCGTGCCCTTTGTGTTCAGCGCTGGAGATCCAGTCTGAACAACACTCATTACTGAAGTCCTTTCGGTTCTGCTGTCTGAAGTTGTTTTATCTTTTCTTTCATCCAGCAATGCTTGTTTTAAATCTCACTGAGGTAACATCATCTTCTGTCGGTGTCGCCATTTAATTGTTGTGATAACCCTTTTATAGATTATGGATAAAATTAAAACTTTCCCCCCGACTGCCTACGCAGAAACTTTTCCAAGTTAAGAGCTGTTTCTTACTCATATCTACGTCTCCTAGAGAGTCTAGCACTCTTCGGTAGCTAGTGGAAGTGTGGTATTCAAACATGCAGGACTACTTCCTCCACTTCTGTGTCCTTCTCTCCCTCCTCTTTGTTCATCTTTTCCTTCTGTCTTCTTCCTCTAATTTTTCCTTCTTTTGCATTGCTATATCCTTCTTATGTCTTCCTTCATTGTTCTTTTTTCTGGGCCGATAATAGAGTGAATCTTTACAGAGTTTCATTAAGTATGGATTAAGATGAAATAACACAAAGTGAAATTTCACCTTTATTTTTAGGCTTCTATAAAAATAGCATTTATTTCTTTTTCATTACAGATTTCAACCATGTCTTACCCAACGTGGCTTCCACCCAAAAGTACTGGTGAGCCCCTTGGCCATGTGCCTGCACGGATGGAGACCACCCATTCTCTTGGGACTCCCAGTATCTCGGTGTCTACACAGCAGCCACCCAAGAAGTTTGCACCTGTTGTTGCTCCGAAACCCAAGTACAACCCATATAAGCAACCTGGAGCTGAGGGTAAGTGCTGGTACTTGAGTGTGAGCATCTGGTGCAGGGACATTCCTTATAGTAAAAGGAATCATTCAGGGCAACTTTGTGCTGCAAAATGGAAGCTCATGAATTTACAGAGCACTGAAGGTCAGTGGACCCAAGCAGTCATTCAGGATCAACCTTTCTTTTAGAAATACTCAGACTAAGCTCTCATGGATTCTATGGATGAGGTCATATGATGATCAGTAGGACTAGAGCCTAAACTGGATAGACAACCCCTTCCTTGATAGTGTAGGGTCCCTCTCCTTGTCCTCCTCTCTCTAGCATTCTCTTCATGTGATGCGTCTGCCACCCAATGGTTCCTTCCACTTTCTTCTAGCCAAGGGTTCCAAAATGCAGATAAGGACTAGTCCAAGGAGAAACCTGCGTGCAGTGAGCCTAATAAGTTCCTTGGAATCTGCTATTACCTTCTCTGGCTATTTTCATTTCCTGAGGCTGTTGTAGGATAAAGTAGTCCAGAGGTCCCAATGAAATCCATATTTGTTGAAGCTGATAGATAATTCTAAGTGAGAATTAGTTTTGAGGGCTTTTATAGCATGTGTTCACATCAAGGGGAATTTGAAGGTGCACATGAACCGAGCATCACGAGTGTGTGACTGTACGTGCTACACACATCTGTAGTGTACCACAGGGCAGTGCAAATGATGCCATACTTTTTGATTGAAGAGGATCCATATTTTTCCCTATCAGTGTCAACAAATCATTCAAATTCTCGAAGTTGTAATTTAAAACTAACACTTAAAAGAAAATTAAACTTCTGAGACCTATAAAAGTAGGGGTGATAGTGAGATCCAGTCCCTCTTCCTATATTTTCAACCATTGTGCCACCTTTTTGAAATTTATTTCACCATCTTCTTCATTTTTGTCATTGCTTTTTGGGTAACATTAACAGGTTTGTTTCAGCAATGCTGTGTGAGGTGGGTTTGTGTGCTGTGATGTCTTTCAGTCTTTCTGTTTTCCTTCCTAGCCCTCTTGCCCCTGGAAAGCACTTTCATAGCATGGCAGTATATCTGGTCCTGGATCAGGAGCCTGATCTAGATGTCTGGATGTCCTGCTCACACAAGGTGACTGAACGCTTAGGGAGCATGTAATGCATCAGCACACCTGAGACTGGGATGTGGATTTATGGGAATTCTTTTCCCTAGAAAAGGCAATATTAAGAGAGCTGCAGTGGAAAAGTAATACAGGAAGCCCTTCGTACTCTGCTGACCTCCAAGGAAGTGCTAGCAGTTTTATTTTCCTCCAAGGAGATTGTACCTTTTGCACCTAATCAAATACTTAGCGGAACAGGCTTCCTTTGAATTCTTTATTCCCTAGAGATTGCCGGGCTATGGCAGAGGATCCCTCTCACAGGGACAGGAAATACCATATGTTGGCTTCCTCATTTGTTATCATAACTGTTCTTTTGGTCTGATTACAGGGATCATTATTATTTTGCCTGTTAATTTTGGGGAGACATCAAATCAACTTCCTTCTACTGGGTTGGGAATAAAGACATGCTCAGTTAAAGAATAAGAGACAGTGGTGCGAGGGATTTCCTGGGAGGTGCAACAGTTGATCATGTGCCTGAGAGTTAAGGTGTAGCAGGCATGGAAAAGGCCCTATGTTAGCCTATGTGCTGTATGAGGAAAGGACTATGGAGAGCTGTTCTTTATACTCTTTCACTCTGGATGCCATATTTTCCAGTGAGCTGGCCCCTTGGATGGTTCTGCCAGCCTAGACTCCATGTGCTTCTCCATCATCAGATTATCTAGAAACACTAGACTCAACTCTGATTCTTCGTATCCTATGTGTAGCTCACATATATCTTTTACCTTCTTGACATAGCACATCATGTGCTTTTGTTACCTGACAAAATCCTATCTTATATCACTTTGCCTAAAAGTTCTGTTTCTGATATGGTCTATGTCAAAAATATTTTTTAAAACATTTTATTCTATACTATCAAATTTCTACTACTGTTATAGGATCTGCTTTCTTATTTTTGGTTCTTTTTCAAACATGTAGTACTGTACATATCAAGCTGTATGCTATCCCATTATTGTATCGTTGTGTTTTCATAACAGCCCCATATGTGTTATACTTTTTGATAAAGAAATAGATGCTTTAGAGAGAAAAGTTGACCTTCTGTGTGATTTTGTGGCCTGAACTGTTGCTGTTGTCTGTATTCAGCTTCCAGCTGCATATTTAAATTATGTTTGTCTTCCTTGATCCATTTGTTGTGGTTTGCAGTCCAGAAGGTATTTAACTGCTGCTACCTTGACATTACCAATTACATTTCTCACCTTAGTATTATGTCTTCAATCTCTGGGGCTTGCTTTCTTATTTTTGAATAGTGTTTATACAAGTAAAATAGTACCCACATATTTTCCATATTAACTTATATTTATGTGGTTCCCATATATTATAGTTTTCTTTTATAAAGTATTCTGTTAATAACCCTTTTTCTGAAAGATTTTTGCATACTCTAAAGTAGGTCATGCTCTTTCCCAGTTAGTAACTCTACAGTTTAACTCATTTTTTATTTTATTTTAATTGTTCTACTTGCCATTGATTTTTAAAGATTTGTGTTTTTCAGCTTCTTTTGAAGACCCTTCCAGATTGTTTTCTTACAGATATTATGGTGTTAACTGTCTCTATCTTTTTTGTCAACTGTTTTTGTATATTTTTATGGTTTTGGCCCATCAGCTTTTAAACTGATGAAGGAAACAGAATAATGCAACTTTATTTAAGGTACTAATGCTTAACATTGTTCAACCTGAAATCGAGGCCTCCCTCTGTCTCAAATGTCAAACACTAGCAACAACAACTAAACAAATACACCCTTAATCTCTGATGGCCATAGTGACTATGACAACACGCCAGAACAGCGTAACAGCTGGGTGTGCAAGGCAGAGGGTGACAGCCAAGCCAAGCTTGTTTCTTTTCTGCTTTCTTCCTTGTCAGTGCCAGTTTTCATGCTCCCCGGGTTGCTGGATAGATGTGTCTATCCCACTGTGCCACCATTGTCCATACAGAGATGAGATGGTGCTAGGTTCCTTGGCATGGATGAGTCCTGTGTGATTGATATTCTGGGCTAATTATCATTGGTGCTAAGGAGTTATGTACTCTGGTTAGGGGGAGTGTATTTTATTGGTCAGTAGAGCAACAACACCTGAGTGAGTTTAGTCAACAGTGATCACCAGTGACCAGCTGCAGTGTTTCAAACCTTTGCTTTAATTATGAATACCGTGCCAGTTATAATTAGGAATCGTGTACCATGGATGGTGACAAATTCACTGAAAGGTCAGGAACTCTAATGAGACTCAGGCTTAACTGACATGACTCTTATCTGGATCAGGGTAAGCCCTTCAGTCACATCTACTGATGTAGAGCGCAGTGTAAGAGTCTTAATCTTCAGGTCCCGGGGGTGGTGAATAGGACAAGCTATTTGTTCATTAAAAGACCAAACATTAACTACCAATTTAATTTGTACATTGCATCTTTTTGCTTGAAAATAACTTATATTTCTTAGGATAAAATCAGATCTTACCCATAGTTATGCTTTCTGAGCACTCAGAAGCTGCAAGGCACAGCACTATTTCAATGGTTCATGAATTTACAGTCTAGCCTCAGTTTTACCATTGGACCTTGGATGGGATATTTTTCTACC
Organism: Petromus typicus; assembly: GCA_004026965.1. Classification (NCBI taxonomy): domain Eukaryota; kingdom Metazoa; phylum Chordata; class Mammalia; order Rodentia; family Petromuridae; genus Petromus; species Petromus typicus. The sequence continues at coordinate 25,122 of PVIR01005833.1, forward strand.
CTATAGGTTCCTTAATTTATAAAGTTAGCGAGTGATGTTAATTATTGGCAGATTCTTCTCAGGAGCAAATACAGTGATAATGGTGAAAATGTTTGATTCGTGGTGAAACAACAGCACCTAGCAATTAGAATAGTTACAGGAAAAGTGTGTGCAGTGCTCGGGTGACAGTGTCAGAGGGGTGATTGCCCCTATTACTGACAGGAGCATGCAACATCACAATAACTCTGGGAAGCACTTAGCAGGAGTTTTATAAAGTAAACATGAGGGCAACCGTGTGATTCGGCAATTGTGCTCTTTGACATTTTACCTGAGGAAGTGAAAAGTTTATGTCCCCACAAAAACCTGCATGTGAATGTGTTAGCAACTGTTTTACTATAATTACAAAGCACTGGAAAAAGTCTAGAGATCTTTCAGTGGGCAGGGAAGTCTGGCAGTTTGTCTATAGAGTGGAATCATACTATCCCTATCCAGGAGTTTTTAAAAGAGGAATGAACTATTAGTCTGTGCAGTAGTCTGGATGGAGCTGGATATGGTTTTTGTTAACAGAAAAAGTCAATCTCAAATTCTTGAATGGTTGCTGTAGTGTATAATTCCATTTCTAAAATATTCTCGAGATGACGGAGCTCTGGAAACAGAGGACAGATGTGTGGTTGCTGAAGGTCAGAGACGGGCCTGGGGTCGGGAGTTGGCATTCACATCAAGGAAGAGCTGCAGGAGCTGCTTTATATCTCTGAAATACAGTTTTGTATCTCAGCTCGGGGTAATGGTTACATGAATCATAATAGGATAACTTTGTGTAGAACAACACACACACACACACACACACACACACACACACGAATGCAGTTTAAAGTGTCATGTGTTCAGTGAATCTAGATGGTATTAATGCAGCAATGTCAGTTTTCTGGTTTTGATAATGCATAGGATGTTACATGTGGGAAGAGCTGGGTAAAGTGTATGTGGAATTCTGGACTGTGTTTAAATTTTTTCATGTGGCTCTCCATCGTCTGTCTCATGATGAGTTGTGCATACACCTAACACAACTCAGTTGTGTTTTTAGCCCCTCTTTGTTCCACTTTCCCCCTCTGCTCCCTCCTTTCCTTTTGTGAAAAATTTATCTCCCTGTTTCCTATTATCTATCTTTTATTTTTCTTGTAAGCTTATTTATACTTCAGATGTGTCATATAAGAGAAACCATATGTTATTTAAGCTTGTAGGTCTGATTTATTTCACTTAACATTGCATTCTTGACATGCATCCATTTTCCTACAAATGACTCCGATTTATCCTTTTTTATAGCAGACTAGGACTCCGTTGTGAATAGATACCACATTTTAAAAATTCATATCTTGATAGACAAAGAGACTGCTTCCAGTTAACTATTCCAGGTTTGCTGTTATACACATAGCTATGCGATTTTTAGAACTTCTGGTGAGTGGACCTGTGTTTCAGTATAAAATATTTAATAATTATAAGATAAAGCACAGGTCTTTGAAATTTTTATTAGTATATTTGCAGTAAATATTGAATGCATTAATTGAAATACATATTGCTTAAACAGCCATCTTACATGCCATGTGAACTACCTATAATGGAAGCTTTAAACCAGTGACTTTCAAAGCTGGCTGTTTTTCAGAAAATTTGAGAAATATAAAAAGTAAATTCCTCCATAGTATCTCTGTTCCACAGAATCAGTCTTATAAGATCTGAATCCTGGGACCAGTTCGGCAGCTTTAATGCTCCCTGAAGCTGCTGTGGGTCCTGCAGACAACAGAGCTTGAAGTCTCAACCGTCCTTTCTCATGGAGCAGTGCAGAGATTCAGGGATCCATGGCACCTTTCATGTCCCTGTCCCTCTCCCCTGAGTGTCCACCTTAGATACCAGTTATTTGCCTACCTTGTCCTCCCAGAATATTGATTTGGAATCTTCACAACAAAAGAAAGAAGAATTAAAGCAATAACAAAAGATCTATTCTCCAGTGGATGCCCAAGTTTCTGCTTATCAAATACTTCCTATAGTGTCACTGCGGGAAGAGGTGCCTGAATTTTCACCTGATTTCGGTCACCACAAGCCTGTCTCAGCCACCTGTAAATGCATTCATTCTGAAGATTGTAAAAATAAACCTGACACCTGAACCTTCTGGCAAATATACCATATAAAGAGGTTATACCCTAGAACAGCCATTGACCTAAGGATCTGTATAAACAAATAAATCCCACAGTATTGTATGTTTCTCATTATTGCTAGAATTCCTTTGGTCAGAGACCAAGGACTGAGGTCTGCTGTTGGAGCAGAGGAGGGCAGGTCCTGGGGTGTGGTGCTGAGGGGTTCCTGACATTGAGCCCTTCAAAAGTAAAAAGTTTATTACTTTACATTGCCTTGTATGTTACTGTCTTCAAACATAATAAATACGTAGTTCCTTGGATGCATAACACCATGCAGCTATAGTATGTAAATTTAGTATCATAAAAGAACTTTGAGGACTTCTTATGGGAGGAATTGGGGAAAAGTGCATGGAGTCGATGTCTGGTTTGAGTCTTGGAAAAGGAGTTAGCAGTCAATCTGGCAGAAAAGGGAAGTGACCAGCAGGGCCCATCCAGCAGTGCTAACGGCATGTACCCGGAGCAGCGTGGTGCCCCTTATGGCACTCTCCATTTGGGAAACTCTTTGCTGATGTCCTCAGGTGGTGCACGTGGACTTCTACAGGTAGGTTTCCAATTGAGCAGGGTGACATAGCGAGCGGTCAAAGCACATGGCTGGTTTGCTTTGACACATACCACTGCCCAGGAAGTTGGGCAGCTAGAGAAGATGGATGTGGAAACCAGGGAAAAGCTTCCCTATAGCAAATGCACGAAGAACCTTCCTCTGTGGTCTTGGTCAGAAATACCTTTACCCTCTGTCCCCAGTTGCATCTGCAGCTTTAGTTTTTATATAGAGATGCTAAGGAAGAAAAGAAGAGGGAAAAAGCACTTCTCCTTAATTCTTCCAAATATATTTTAAGGTCCCATTTCTCCCTTGTCAAACACACACCCTGAAGAATGTGAGAGGTGAGCCAATTTACATAGTTTTTCTTTTGTTTTGCTTTTTTGTTTTGTTTTGTTTTGTTTACTTATGCACACTTTGAGGTGTTCCTGAGAAATTAGGGAGCAATGAAATAAGAATGTCAGTATGAAATCATCATTACTGCATGCAACTTTGAATATATGTGTTTGCACTCAGGCAGGTCAATAAATGTCGAATACATTTTCACTGACTGGCTTTGATCACCAGTGTCCTGTAATTTATTAAAGTTCCTACATTATTATGGTTCCTAGAGACAAACAAATAATCTGAGATTCAGGGTCTCCTGGTGAAACTAATAACGTAGAAGGCCTTTTGATCTTCCTTTTTTTCTTTTGCAATACCAGGGGTCGAATTTGAGCCTTTGTACTTCCAAGGTAGGCCTGATGCAAGTTTTAAATTGACCTATAGAAGACTCACTTTAGTTCCATGCTAGGTGCAAATGAAGAACTGAAAAGAACGCTTTTCTGATTGCTCCTGTGTGTAGTGCTCAGGAACTTGAGAAGCCCTGGTAGATCCTGTATTCGGTACACATTCCCTGCACCTCCATGACTTTGACAGATTCTGCCCTGTTGTTTAACTGGTTTGCATCAGCGCTAATCTCCTAAATCAAATGTAATCCCAGGTCTATAGAGTGGAATCATACTACCCCTATCCAGGAGTTTTTAAAAGAGGAATGAACTATTAGTCTGTGCAGTAGTGCTATTACTAAGGGAACATTATTCCAGAAAAACCTTCAAGAATTGCCACTTGAAAACTCCATAATTCAAATGAATCGTGCCATCTTGGTAAACTTTGTGAGATTATCACTGATAGTTTTATTGACATTAAAATGACATTTTAATTTGCCAATATTTTGTTATTGATCTGTTCCTATATGTTGCTATGACTGAAGTTTAGTAAGTGCTTTCTCTATAAAAATTTTGATCGCTGGCAAAGAAATTTTCAGATTGCATGATATGAACCTAGAAATAGCATTTGAAGTGACAGCGAACGACCAGCACTCCCGCTAGGTGTGGCCTCAGGTAGACAGATTTCACTCTTCAGATTTTAACCTTTCTGTTTACTTCCATGTCTGTAATGGGGCTAATTCAGATCTATCTCATGCCATTGCCATTGAATAAACCTTCATGATAAGTAAGAAATAGTAAAAGCATATCCTGTCCCTTAAGCAATTTATATTTTCATCAGGAACCCAGCATATGAATAGCAACCATTAATTCACAATAGAAGCTGCATATAAAGCCTGTGTATAAAATATTTCTGGTTAATCTGTCAGAGGACCCAGGAAGCAGAGAATTCATTTGGGCTTAATAATATTGGAAGGCTATACAGAGGAGTAATTCTGGGGTGGCAGTGACGTGCATTCCAGTTTTTGTTTTACATTTCAATTTCTGTGGGAACTTGAGTCTACCAGGATAACGGACCTCATCAAAGCTCTTTCAGTTCATTCATACTTTAGCAATATTTGTATTTTAAAGAGTTGTTTTGAATATTAATTGAAGTAATAAACTGATACAAAATGGGGAGAAAATTAGTGGAAGGTGCCACCATTACTGCTGCTGTCAATTACAAAATTAAAATATTAACATTACCTTAGAGAGTCACAATCTGTAGTTTGTGTTGAACTTTAACTTTAAAAGTCATAGGTGTCCAAATATAGTTCCTACAGGCAATTTATGTGCTGTGCTCCTTTTATACTGTGTTAATGCATTTCTTGTTTGACATTGTATTTATTATTGCTGGAATCTGACATGTAGATTTGTCCATTTTAAAATTTTTATAACATCTTTCTCAGAAAGAGTTATAATTCACTTGAAATTATTCAGTGTGGAAGTAAAAGCAAAGGATTTATATGTGTCATATCTTTGGCCAGTAACTTTTATTATTGAACTGTAATTACGGTTTATAATATAGATGAACATCATTTAAAATAAGCATAACTTTTATTTTTTTTTAAAATCTTTAAATGATAAAGAGATTTTTAAGGATGTTATCAGCAACATAACAGCAAAAATTAATTTAATTAGCACTTTCATTTCTGACCTATTCCTTTCTGGGATTCATTCTTAAGATTCATCCATTGTCTGGAAATTGCATTTAACCATGTCCTATGTGTGTGAACATCTTTTTTTCAGGGTTCATAACATCCCTAGACGCTTTTATATATCCTGACTCTTTCATTAAGAAAAACAAGACTTCCTGCCTAAGAGAATGGCATTTACTAGGCATTATTTGAAGAGAGGATCCAGTGTTGGGTGGTAGTAGGGAAGGTTCTGTTCATTGCCTTGGAAAGTGTAATGACTTGATAAGACAATATCCGATGTGTCTGTTTAGACAATTAAGATAGATAGATAACTTCTAAATGTATGCATGTATGTTTTCTTGTGCTTTCACAGAAAACATGTTTGCATAGCCCATGCGAGCTGTGCATGCCCAGGACAGGACCTGGAGGTGGGTAGGGAGGGTAGCTGCCTTCTGCTTGCAAAGAGGCCAGAAAGGATACTCACCTCCATTTCACAGCTGCAGAGACTGAGGCTTGGTAATGAGGTTGGGTGGCCTTCACTGTACAGGTAGAAAGTAGTCAGGAGGAATTCAAGTCTAACTTCTCTTAAAGTGAGTTCTTTGGGCTGATGCACACTTTCTGTTGCCTAGCATGTAACTATTACCTGTACATTTTAATTTATTACTCTTATATGTGAATTTAAAATGTCATATTTGTTCTGCTTCCATTATTGCAGTTTTGAATGATGATTCATCAGTGCAGTGGCCTATTTTAGTGAACCACAATAGCTTGGGTAGAAAGAAAAAAGATCCAACATAGTCAGGAATGGAAAGCAGCCATCTTTTTATAGCTAAAATTGCAAACATCTGGCAATTACCCTGTTCTACCTCCCTTCAAAAAAGAAGAATTGTCCCTTCAGCTGAAGCCTGCCACTGTGTTTAATCAAGGCAGTGCTGCAAACCTTAAGGAGAGATAGGTTTTGATTCCAGGAGGCCATTGCCTCACCCTCTTGGCCGAGGACTCTTCAGCAAATACACCTTAATGTTCCCCTTGTGCTACTGTGTTGCATAATAATAATAAAGATAATGTGGCAATTAATAACAGTAAAAATCTTTTGGTTTTTTGGCAGAACTCCTTTCTACTGGCTGTTGTGGGAACTTTTATACTTTGAAAGTTAACTGTTTAGGTCAAGTGTATCTCTCACCGTTTTCTTCAGGTTCTTGGGTTTTTGAATGAAAATTTCAACTCCTTCAACCTGGCCAAGAATTGCTGTCTTGGTTTCTTTGTAAACATGTCCAGTAAAATTCAGAGGACAAATCCATTTCTTTTTAAAGGCTGACATTGCTCTCACAGTTTAAAGGCAGTACACCATGGTTATGGCCCCCTTGTACCCCACCCTTATTTTTTTTCTGATAATTGTTTATGAAACTGGTTCTTTCCTCATTGGCAAAAGTCATCTCTGTTGGCAGAGGAAGTGAGAATGGTGAGTGGTTTACAATAAATGCTGAGAGTCATAACTTCTGCATTTTTCTCTTGGAGCTAATACCAGTTTTCACTCTAACCTTGACCAGTACACTTACCTTTCTATTCCCCATTTACCTTTCTCTTCCTCTGTCTGAAGGGTAGAGCTGGACCTTTCTCTTCCCAGCCTGTTTCACCCTCATTGCGACTTCTCCCTTTTGCTGTAGGATATCTTGGTCAGTAATCATGAGTAATTGCTAAGGAACAAGAAAGATGTGTTGGGGGAAAAAAATCAAGGTTGAATGGCATGGTGATTTTCGAAAACAACTTAAAGAGCTAAAAATAAGCTGTTTTCTAGTGCTAGCCTATTATGGGTTTTAGCAATTTTAGATGTTTAGTAGAGGACTTTGAGTATTTTATATACCTACCTTTTGTTCTTATGCCTTTAGAACTGTGGAATATCCAGAGCCATAACTTTTCCCTTGATAAAATAATTTTGCTAGGTTGTCTCTCCTGCAAGCTGTTTAAAAATGTCTCCTTCAGTCAAATGCACTCTGGGGAGATATGAGATTATGACTACAGAATTTTCTAGTTAAAAAGAACAAAAGAAAGAAAAAGAACAAGAACTCCAAACAACTTCAGATTCATGCCTAATTCAGTGCAGCTATTCCTTGCAGAGCCGGATGGGGTAACAACGTCTGAAATGTCCAAATGAACTTGCTTTCTTAAATTGATCATTCTTCATCTAGTTGTATAATTTTGATCTTTTTTCTTCACTTATACATCTTAGACATTGGATTCTTTTATTCCAGCCAATGTTGTTACCCATGTTTTTTTTTCCCCCCCTTAATTACTCCACTAACATGGGGCAGGTCAACCACAAGGTCTGCTCTTTCCAGTTGTTTCATTGGACCTATTTCTGCCCATTCACCTTGCATTTTTTTACCTTATAGAGCTTTAAACTTTCTTATGACCCCATTCCAACTCACCTCTTTTCTTTAAGCTGGACAGTTTCATTTTGGGAACCCTAAAACTATAAATCCAGTCCATACTGGAAATCTCTGTTTGTGAGGACTCTGAACTGGATTATGTGCTACCGGATCTAGACAGAGTATGTCAAACTTTTACAAAACTCCTTTCTTACACAGAAAGGAGTGCCAGGGAGCGGCCTGATGTCAGGCATGTATTGTGTCTTATTCATTGGGATGACTGTTCTTGGAAGTATCATTATGGCTGTCTGTTTTTTCTGATGTGTGTATTTTTGAAAATATCACTTCCTTTACCATGGATGGAAAATAGTACAAGACAAGAAGGTCAACAAATTGAAGTTAAACCATTCCTGTGAACTGGTTAAGTAGCTTGGTTAGGACAAATAGGGTTTATAGTTGAATAAAGAAGTTTTTATCCTTGGACTGGATTGTCTAAATTTTGACAAAGCAACATTGGAAAAACTAGAGTTCAGAAGGAGCAGGAATAAAGTAAAATTAAGATTACTCAGAAAACAATCATAATTACATGAAAAATTTCTGTGTTTGGATGGCTTTCCCTAGCCTATCTTGTATATGCATCTAAGTATCTTCTAGCACTTGAGTTTTCATTTTTTGCTTTTAAGAAAGTAGGATCACATGTTCCATTCCTTGTGTTGAGTAGGCGGTGATTTGTTACTTGGGCATCACATACCATGGTTACCTCGTGGGAGTGTGTTGACGTTTAGCATGTGTTAGCTAGATGAGTGGACAGCAGCCTTCGAGTTCCACCTGGAAGAGTCAGGCACTGAAGAGATAGGCAGAAGTCATCATCATACTCTTGGCTTAGCGATTCACATCATGGTATGCTTGTGGTGCGAAAGATGTGGACTCAGAGCAGGAGATGCAGGTGGTGCAGCATCTGTAGCTGTATAGAGCAGAAGCACAGCTGTGATCACAACCTTGGATTTCTGGGAAGGCAGAGGCATCACTCAAAGCCCAGT
>PVIR01005833.1:33716-69310 GCA_004026965.1 Petromus typicus
TTTGTGGTTCAGGCTGGCCCTGAGCTCAGCCTCAAACTCACATCACAATCCTCCTGCCTCTGCCTCCCGAGTGCTGGGATTACAGGCGTGAGCCACCACGCCCGGCACTGTGGTATGTGGTACTGGTTGCTGCTGGGTGTGAGTCTCCACGCCCAGTATTGTTATGTGGTTACCGGGGAATCGAACCCGGGCCCTTGCGTTTGCGAGACAGGCGCCGGAACCACTGAGCTAACTCCCCGGCCCAGATCATTTTATTCTTTCATAGAATGAGAAGAATAGTTGCCTTAAATGTAGGTTTTTTTTTTTTTTTAGGTATCATATTTTGCTAATGGTAAGTTTATAGTTTCCAGGACAGTTCATTGGATGCAGTTTTCTTTAGGTTGAATGTAGCCCACATACAAATTAAGTATTGTGAAAATGTAGTTGGATTTAGAAATTGTTATCTAGAATTATTGTCTCATGCTCTTAAAAACATTCAGCCTGAGGCTGAAGATGCACATTATGTAAAACTGGTGCACATTTTGGAGTGAAATTTTTAGTCAGTGGCTCAGCTCCCAAGACCCTTACTGGTAACAGACCAAGGTGCCAAATCAGCATTTTCTTGCAAGTAAAGGGAGGGCACAGTTCAGTGGTGGTGAACCTGTGTTGCTGTGGCGCTCAAATCCCTGAGACTCTAAAAGGTTCCCCATCACTGCTGACGTCCTCTGAGAAGGGCAGAACGCTGAAGCTCAGAGCTGGGAGCCATGTGAGCTAGGAGCAGAAACCTCGCCTCACTAACTCCTGTGATTCCCAACCAGGTTATACAGAGCTATACTTCCCACCTAGTAACTCGGATCCATCTGGAAGTTTGTTCTTGCACAATCTCAGAACAGTTGGTTTTCACTTGGCAAGAGAGAAGAAAATAACGACTTGACAGGATGGGGCTAATTCTACCTTAGTCTCCTTCAGAAAGTGATGGCTGCCAGTCCCGAAGGCAGCTGCCCCTCCTGGGGTAAGATGACCAGAGTGAAGTGTGATTAAATTGGAAAGACTCTTCCCTACTTGCTTTGGCCCTCAATGACTCACTGAAGCCAGGGGGTCAGTTTCCCCAACTGTAAAAGAGTGCGATTGATCAATAGCTCTTCACTTCCTTCCTGTTCTAAAATTGTATGAAATAATGATGCTGCCATAGAGATTGCATAAAATCGGTCACTCCTGAAAGGCGTGTAAACAGATTGTTCCCATGAAATACTGTGAATATATTAGGCTGTGAAATGGGCTACAGTGAGTCCTTTCTGTCTGCCCTCAGCATTTTCCTCTGCAGATGCTGGCTCTCGAGTAGCACCCCCTAGCCTCGTATCCTTACATCCTCTTTTTCTCTGCACCCGTCACTTGTGCATCACAAGACAGTGTACCTAAGTACATAATTTAAAGGAAGAAAGGTATGTTTTGGTTGATGATTTTAAAGTTTTATGGCATGGCAGATATGTGACAAAGAGGAATACTGCTCAACCCAGGCAGAGAGAGAAAGAGAGAGAGAGAGAGAGAGGAGAGAAAAAGGGGGTGGAAACAACAAAGACCCATCTAGGTCTCTCTCTAGTGACTCACCTCCACCAGCCAGGCCCTACCTCCTAACATCCCATCCCGCTATGACATCATCCATGGATCACTCTGCCGCAAAGTGCAGTGCCCCATGCTCCTAACACTTTCCAAAAGCCACCCTGAGAACACAGAAGACTTGTGTGGAACAAGTGAGAACACATGGCCCTTCACCTGGGCAGAGTATATGCTAACATTCATAGATATTAGGGAGCTAACATTTAATTTGCTTCTATTATATCATATGTATCTGATATATCAATTGAGAGTATTATTTGAAATTTGCTACTAATATTTCTTTTCAAGCAATTAAGTTCAAGTTGGGGGATATAATAAATATATTACAGTGTCATAGCTAAACAATAATCACTCTTTGATTTGAATGCAGCTATTCCTAAATTTTAAGTTCTATGATTATTCTGGTGTGTTAATGGAAGAACTATTTCTTCAGTGTAGACGTGCTGACCTATAGATGTCTATCTTTCTCTACATATCTGGATAGCGAGCTAGTGATTGAAAGGAGTGAGGTCTAACTCGTGGGGAAGAGCATGTGAGAGTGGAACTTTTCCAGGAGGACTTCACTTGTCATAGAACTCAGAGCCTGAAGCTGAAATAATAATAACAGTTAATAACATCTATCAGAGAAGGAATCTGGGAGGCCTGAAATCTTTGTATAGATGCTACAAATGATTAATGAGAACTCATGTTATGATGAGAAGCCTTAAAATCTCTCACAGTTTGACCTTGGAATAAGAAGATGATAGATTAAATAAATGAATGAATTTCTGACTCTGTTTTCCAGGAATTATGATGAATTTTGCACCAGGAGCAAATGTCCCTTGAGGATGTTGGTGTTTAGAGGGTTTTGTTTGGAGCTGTGTAGGATGAAAGACAGAGCAGGCATGATCTTTGGCTTGGCTGTGCACACTGGAAAAAGGATACAGGCTGGAGGTCTTTGGTTAGGGAAGAATTTAAGGATTCTCTTCTGGTGTTGTCCTTATCCAGGTTGGAGATAAACTGAGAATAAATTTTGTTGAACATATTTACCTGTGAAATTTAAAAAAAAGTATTAAGACTAAGGAGGTGGCATAGGTGCCTTATTGAATGTATTTCAATAGTAGCACCAGCTGTGGTTAGTATGGGTATGGGTTCATTCGTCACAGCACCATTTAAAGGAAGATGGGGAAATCTTTTGATCCTGTGTGAAAAATAACTTAGGAAATCCTGGTTTGACAGTTGTGAGAGGGTTATGAAAGTCTGTCATTTTGTAACCAGGTCCAGTGAGCTTGAACGCGCCGTGTCAGGATGCTGCCTCCATGCCTTCTTTGCTGATCACAGTAATCGGGTCAAAAGAGAAAGAGAAGTAATAGAGTGTCTCTTAGCAACCGGCCCCAGGAGAAAGAGAAAATTACGCCAACCCAGCCACTCAGCCACGGAAGTAGAAAGACAAATATTCTGAAAGTCTCCTGAAAGTGCTCAGGGACATGACTCTTACATGGGCCAGGTCCTGGAGGCTGCTTTGGCTCTGTCCTTTTAGAGAGAAGAAAGAGAGATGGGAAAAAAATGAGAATTAAGTTGTGTCTTATACTGGTACAAACACCCATTGTGGAGTGCAATTATGATGTGTATATGTAATGTACCAATAAAGATTTCAATTAAAAAAGAGAGAGAGAGATGGGAAGCAGAAAGGGAGAGAGAGGGAGGGAGAGAGAGAGGCAGGGAGGGAGAGAAGGCAAGGCCAGGGAGAAAAGGGGAAAGGGAAAGAGGGAGGGGATAGAAGTAAATAAAAATGTGGGAGTTACAATTGTTTTCTCTTCCTAGCCCCCTCACTTTTTCTCTTTTTCACTTATCTTGGACAAAGGGGAAGGAGGAAAAGTGTGAACAGGGACAAAGGAGAGCTTGTCTCTAAACAGGAATTGAGGGTCCAGCACAGAAGAGGGTGACAGTGGGTGCTGCTGTGGCTTCCTTGAGCCTTCTTTGCCCACTGGAAATCCTGACTGCTCTTCAGAGAGGCAGGAGGGTGAAGGCCACGGATAGTACTGTTCATCTCACAAGGCACACATCTGCTCGCTGATCTGTGTAAGAAGGTAGCAGTTGGTTCTGCAATGTGACAATCAAGGTTTATCACTGCAGACTTTGGTCTGTGGCAGAGACTTTCCGAGTTTTTTTTTTTCTTTTCCCTATAAATGACAAGAAATATATTTTACCTTGACATATATATATATATATATATATATATATATTTATAGCCAAATACATATATATATTTATAGCCAAATATATATATTTATAGTCAAATATATATATATTTATAGTCAAATATACATATATTTACAGACAAATATATATATACTTATAGCCAGATATATATATTTATAGCCAAATATATATATTTATAGTCAAATATATATATATTTACATATATATATACTTATAGCCAAATATATATATATATTTACAGAAAAATATATATATAATTATAGCCATGTATATATTTATTTATAGGTAAATATATATATATTTATAGACAAATATATATATATTTATAGACAAATATATACATATATATTTATAGACAAATCTATGTATTTATAGACAAATATACATATAAGACAAATATATATATTTATAGACATACATATATATATATATACACCAAATATGAAAGATTCATTTAATAATGTGTCCTTTCACTTTATATGGTGCAAACTAATATTTCTTATTGCATTTTAGGTGGAAACAAGTCTTGCATAACCAATAGAATGATTTTAGGACCTTTTAGTGAATTGCTTTCTACCATTCGCGAAGCACCAGTCTAGCAGTCAGTACTTGTCTTCCATTTTGTTTTTTTGTGAAGAAGTCCCCAGAGTAGGGATTCTACACAACACAGCTATTCCTCTGTTAAGTATCTTCTCCATAGAGGTTAAGTCATCACACTGCAGAAATATGTGAATACCAATGTTTACAGCAGCATATTCATAATAGCTAAATCTTGGTAGCAGCCTATGTATCCATCAGTAGGTGACTGGATAGACAAAATGTGGTATCTCTATATAAGGAAATACTACTCTGATGTAAAGAATGAGAAATTGAGCCATTTACAGGGAAATGGATGGACCCAGAATATACACTATTGAATGAAATAAATCAGACACTTAAGCTTCCATATCATATAGTATCTGTCATTTGAATGAGGAAGAGTAAAGAAGGAAAATGCTGAAGAATTGATAGAAAGGGATAAGGGGACAGATCTTCACCAATAGGGAAGTGGTCCAAGGGAACAAGGAGAAGAGTGGGAAGGAGAAGAAGAGGAAATGAGAGGAATAAAGATATGCCTTGTGCAGGAACCTGATAATTCTAATCTGTGTAAACAGTGTGTGCCATAACATGAGCCGAGACAGCTAACAGGAAGAAATAAGAGCATAGGGAATCCTGGAACCAGAGGACGAGGGAGAGGCAGGAGGGGAGGGAGTGGAATCAGTGAGCTATACTCTGTCTGTGTAACCCTCCCCAACATGACTGTAAACTGGCTGAGCTGCAGATGTGTATTGATCCCAGAAAAGAACAAAGGGCACCCAGCAGCAAGTTCTTCACTCCCTGGGACGAGTCCTTCGCCAGTGCCTGGATGTTCAGAGGATGGTTATTTAACCTAATGTTTTCTTGTCCTCTGTCACGTGGGTGAGTCCTATGATGCTGCCTTGGCTTGGATTTAGATGGACATTTGATGAGATTTTCTCAACTGTCCCAAGTTTGGGAAGGTGCCTCAGTGCTGCTGGGTACCAGGGATGGGCTTCCTGAGTTGCAATTCCACATACAGCCATTCTCTTCTGCTTGTGGTTAGGGATGGGATTGAATCAAAGTCATACAGCCCTCCTGGTTCCATGTTCCTGGGATTTATAGTAGCAAAGGATGTGGAAATCATGTAGTCTGATCTCATTCCCAAGACTGAGTTCTAAAAAGAGCACTTCTCAACTTCCTCCTTCTTTTAGGGCTCTGCATCAGGAATGAATGTTTATCAGAGATAGAATGAAAGATTCTTAGTTCTGGACTTAATGTGTCTCAGCTTGATATAGGCATGTGCCAGTTACATATACAAAACTAGTTTCGAGAAATGGTACAATTCGTTAAACACAGCAGTTAGAATGGAATTGAAAATTCAAAGACTCAGCGAAGGATATTTAGCCTGACTGAGAAGCCTTGTTGGTAGAGGTGGAGGAAAATTTGTACAGGCTTCAGGGAAAGAAAAGATGGCATCTGCAGGACAGATGATTGTAGGATGTGTGGGTGGGGTAAGTGGAGTCGTTAGTGTGGAATGGGATCTCTATGCCTTTAGAGTTACGTTTTTTACCCCATTGAACTAATCATGGTTGTGTTTTCTCTCCTGAACGTCTGTATATTATACATTTGTATTTCGCTCTGAATAACATGACTTAATAACGACCTGTGGCTTGCTGCTTGCTGATGAAGAGAGGTTTGATTAAATGATATCTGTGCAGTACCATCTGCTTCTGGGACACACACTTAATCAATATCAAGCACGATTCTAATTTTTCCCTCTTCTGGGGACGAGAAAGTATATAAGGCAATACAAATTAATACTTGTGTTTTCAGAACAAACAGTGCTTGAGTGTGTTTCTTTCTCCTTAGGGCAGAATTTTATTGAATTTTCTTCCACTATTTTTAGCAGTTTATAAACCGTGGAAATACTCTATATTAGGAGGGCTATTGGACATGATTGCCATGATAGCACAGGGTGAACCACACTGAGTTCGGTTTATTACATTAGTTAAGGCAGATGTAAAAATCAGAGTCAGTGAGAGGGTGTTGACAGTTTTGCTTCCATTTTTACCTTTCTGTGAGGAGGCTTCCGGTGCTTTCACGTCTCACTCTGCTGTCCAGTTGTTTAAGACGCTGCTCGTGTGCTGCGACAGACAGGTTTGCTGCTTCCCCTCGCAGGTGTCTTCTATGACAGTGTTCCCAGAGTCGGAGTTCTCATTCTTTTCCTGTCCTAACCCTGATACTGACGATGAGGGGGGGCAGTAACATCCTGGGATATCATGTGGTGGCATACAGTTGTGCCTTAACTCTACAGGGGAAATGTTTTCAATCTTTTGAACTCTTTGATAGGTAAATGGCAGGCATTGGGCTTTCCAACTGACAGGTGACTAAACTGAGGTATCCAGAGGTGGAATCACTTCAAAGCTCTTCTACTGTGATGAAGAAAAAAAAGACCCCGACTCCCGCTCAGTGAAGGTGTGGTGAGGCCCCGTCTTTCAGTTTAGCAGGAATTTTGAAAGAGAATGTGCATTCAATGGCCTGATGAGCCAAACGCAGGTGGTGCTGGGAAGCTTGGGAGGATGTTCACAGAAGAGGATGGAGAGAGGGGCAGTGTAGATAAGGAGGCAGAGTGGGCGGGCTGTGCCGCTGGAAGTTCAGTTTGAGTAGAACATCTGCCTGTGATGTGACTGTGGCATGGCCCACATAGGATGGATGGGGGAGTGGGGCTCATCGGTGCAGTGGGACGGACCAAGGGGTCAGGCGGGAAAGAGAAAGGACTCCGGCATCTGGACCCCATAGCCACAGTGTAAGCTGAGGATCTGAACTTCTTACAATTAGGGACCATACCTCACTCAGCTATTGATACAGCTGTTTTCATGAAAACCAGAAATTAAGATGATGATGTTTGATCCAAGCAAATGCTCTAAATAATACTTAATGCTGCTGCTGAATAAGAGTCAGGCAAAGTGCTTTTCTGTGGGCTTTGGGCCTGCCTGGGCATGCCCAGACACTGGAGCCATGTCTTGAGTGACACTCTTCGGGATGCTGTGTTTGTGTCCTTCTGGAAGAAAAGTTATGCCTGTTAGGATAATTTGCTCTGCACTTGAAGTTATCTAACATGTTTCATCATACAAATTACTTTTGGATTTTTTTTTTTTTTTGAGAGTAGACTTCAGGTAATCTTGACAATTTTCCATGCATTTAAATATGTGTACAATGACTTTTTAATATCAAGAATGCAAGTTCATCTTAAAAATAAATCTACAGTTCTGTCTCCCTAGTAGGTAAGCTCCATATTCTTTATAGTCTTTACCAATGTCTTTATTCATTGACAAAAACTACCAATATTTAATAAGAGGTAGATGTATTTTGTACTTTTTCAAGTAATGTTGTAGAACAGGAATTTATCCCATCATTTTGACTTGTGGACGTAATAAGACTTCTTAACTATTGCCATATTATGGGTCATAGTGTTCTTTGTGTTAGAGAAGATGATAAAGGTTCTGTTAGTATAGCTTTGAGAGAAGACAGGCATGTTGAAAAACTGGGGATCATGTTATTGTGAGTTTCCATAGACCAGTACTTGTTAAAGCATGCTTGCCTTTAAATTCTATTCTGTCATATGTTGGACAGCCATGGTAAAATACCAGGGTTCTGAGAAAGGTGTTTGCAGGGGCCTAGGTTAGAAGTCTTTGTGCATGTGAGAGAGGAGGGAAGGGGATGCACAGGCTATTTCTCAGCCTCTTCTTTTGAATTGAGAAAGGCAATATGGCGGATCAGTTGCAGTTCACTCGCTCACCTAGTTTTAATATCCTTTTGGGTGGATGATATATTTTCTTTGTGATCCAGAAAGTAGAGTCTTGATGAATGTAAATGAACAGACAGACAGAGATGGATTAACATATGTGAGTAGATTCATAGTTGTGTGGACAGGAGAGCTGCTTCTATTTCTGTAGCCAATGAAAAACCTCATATCTTGGAGTAATTGTGACAATGTTAATAAGAGATAGGAGTAAAAATTTCTAAAACACTAATTATGTCCTCCAAACTATTCCATAATTCATACCCATGCACTGTCTTATTTAATCTTCATAGTAATCTTATGCAATACCGGTAGCATTAATTTTTGTTTGATGGATGAGGAAGCTGAGGCACCAGCAGTGAAGTAAGTTGCTCTAAGTCACATAGTCTTTAAGTGGTGGGGTGTAGCCTCAAACCCAGATAATCAGGCACAAAATCTTGCACACATTTCCTGAGATGATAGAGAAACAGGTTTAGAGCACAACTACAGCCTCTTAGGTTTTCATACTTCCTAGGTGAATGTGAGGCTTGTTACTCTTCCTGAGGCTAGAGAACTGCATTAATATCTCAGTTCTAGCATCAGTAGAATCTACAGCGGAAAAGGAATTAATTACACCAGGGAGCGCTGGCCAGACAGGTATTGAAGTTGTTCTTTCTTTCTTAGGAAATACGTATCTGATTCCTAGTGGATGCCCACTGAATACCTGTTCATTTCAGGTTTTGAAGAAAGACTGAATGGATCATTTAATGAACATGTCTTTGTGGAAGGTCTAATTGTGTCTTCAGAACTTTGAGTCAACTACAAGGAGCCCAGGGTATATGAGGTCTTTCTGCTACACCAGAATCTTAATAAAGGATTAAAAGTAACTCCATGGACTCTGACATGATGCTGTTCACTCCTTTCAACATGTCTTAGATTGATTTGTTGTTTTCCTTTCCTGATAAAGGTAGGGGTAGCGTCCTCCCCCCACTTGGCGATTAAGTCACAAGCTACCTTTTCTATTTTGGTACTTGTGGTAATTGGTGTTTCCTGGAAATTTTCCCCTCATTCTATTAATACAGTCAAAGGGGGTTACAGCCTTGACTCACTCCAGGAAGTCAACCATCATTTGCTTCCTCTATCTCACAAAATAGTCCCCATGTACAAAAGCAACAACTTCTGCAAATGAGTTACTTTAGAGTTCTTCAGAAAGTTCTAGAAAATACAGTGTTTGTGGTTTGCTTTGTGCTTCCTGCCCTGGTGGGGAATGAAACAATAGTTCATATTTTGCTTCTTGGTATTCTTGAAATCATTGACCAGCTAGGTTACTAGTGTGGTCTTGGTTAAGAGAATCCTCACCTGCTGTCGAGCAAAAGTCCCTTTGGCCAGTTTGCAAAGTTACAAAGGGAAAGGCTTTGGCAGCCCAGAAAACAGAGCTCAGGAACTGAAGTATAGTCTCTGCTTCTTACTGATGTGTACCTGGTTTCATGTTCCTACAGTCATTCTTTGGCTCATATTTTACATAATGAACACGTTAATTCTTTCATTACCTAACTCCACACCTCTTGGCCACAGCATATACTAGATACTGTCCTCAGCACTGAGAATACAAAACACAGTCCCTACCCATGGGAAGCTTCCCGTCCAATCACTGTGAACTTTATTACTTTATTAACCTCAGAGAAGACAAATGCAGTGGCTGGTTCTAAGGAGATCATGCCCAAAATGACCTAGGTAAAGTTAAGTCACATTATTCAACTTAGTTGTGTACTTTATTCTGCCTAGAATTCTTATCTACCACTCCTTCCCCATACACTCATTCACATAAACACAGAGATGGAGTCTGACTGTGCATTTTATGTGCTAATTACATTTTCTGGCTTGGATTCTAGTACTTTGTTTCTTTCTTAGATTCTGTCCAAGTTCTTTGGGCAGAATCACTGTGTGATGTATCTTTGGATCTGCGATGTTTTCATCTGACATTCCTCCTTCCTTACACTTCTTTGTCTGTAGTGTATTGCCCACTAAATTGTACTCTTTCCGTGTTTAGTAAATACTAGCTGTGTCATCTTAGGTGACTTAATGATCTTCTCTTATCCACAGTATTCTCTTCTATAAATTACAGAATACTAAAAGTCCCTTCTCCCCAGGTTGTTGTGAAGGTTAGGTATTATATTTAAAATGCTTTTAATAGTGCCTGGTACTTAGTAAGCACTTACTAAATGTTATCATTAATAAATGATCTTACTGCTACTCATAAAGCAGTAGCATTTCCTTCTAGGATTTTCTGATTGTCCTATATGATTGGTAGAGAAGAGACATGCAGTCTAGAACTTTGCATTAACTTTCTTTATATAGGAAACCAGATGTAAATATGCTGTTTCAGTTGTATATGTCTCTTACTTTCTTATGATTGCCGACAAAGCAGTAAGTAAAAATTATGCTACCATTTCCCTTAGATGTCGATTCACGGTGTCATTAGAGTCACAAAACTTCTCCCAGTACTTACTGCTGATACCAATTTTACTAGAGGTTATGGTAATCAGTGTCACCATTCAGTGGTCCTGCTTGACCTCTGATGTATAAGTCTTGTCTTTTTTTTAAATTTTGGAAGTAAGAAGAAAAGCATTGCAGCTTTTATATCTTCCTTCTTGTCTTTCATTTTCTGTTAAGTCTGCCTAAAGCAGGGTAATAGAACAAAAAAGAAAAAGAATCACTGGGATTAAAATAATGTAATAAGTTTGGTGCCATCTCTCTCCACAAATATATAGGTATGTATATGAATATGTGTGTATACATCTATATATTAGATATTTTAGTTAACATATTTATGTTCACAAACAATATAAAGTTTTCAATTTTTTTTTGTACCACACTGTCAATCTGTTGTTGTACAGAATCTGGTTGACACTGCAGAGATCTTGATCTCCAGTCAATGGATGGGGAAGTTGGGATTCAACACTCAGTGTCACCTAGGTCAAGGAATGAACCCAGATTTTCAAGGTCCTAGTGCAGGTAGAATCTTCCACTGAGGTAGACTCATTCTCCTCTTTCCTCCCCTCTTCTGTCTCTGGCCTCTTTCTCCTACTTTCCTCTGCTCTCTCCTCTCTGCTATCCTCTTCCTCCTTCCCCTCACCTCTCTCTCTCTCTCTCTCTCTCTCTCTCTTCTCTCTCTCTCTCTCTCTCTCTCTCTCTCTGTGTATGTGTGTGGATGTACCATCAGGATGTAATTTGGAAGCATGGATGCAGGTTAGAGTTGATCATTCACTTCTCTTTTTATAATGTTTAATTTCTTAACAAAATCAAAACTGCAATGGATCTGCATTCATCATTAATTAGGGAACTTCACAGGACTCTGTCACAGTTGTCTCTGCTCTGATACCTGCTCCCTGGAAAGGAAAAAATAGAGTTGAGTGGAATGTCCTCATATCCCCCTTAAACCTGTCCACGTAGTACTCATCATAGTTTCTAACTGCTTACATGTGCAATTATTTAATCACAGATTCCCCAGCCTCAACTGCGAATCAGTGGAGTACCCAGTCATGTTAGGGGCCTAGAAAACTGTGTAGCAGGAAATATGTGCTTAGTAATTACTGTTGAATATATGAGTGAACAAATTATTCAATTAGTTGGACAGAGTGCCAACCAGGGTAAAAAGGAGGACTTCTAGTGTTTGAATTCAACTTGTGTTATTGGAAATTTCCTTTGTCCCAGCCCCTAATACTGCTGATGTGGAGTTCGTAGAGGTAAATAAGACATGATGATTGCTATTAAAAACAAATTAATACTTTCATGGGAAGGAGGAGCATTTAAAATTTAGGACATGACTCATAACAAAGCTCTAGGCAATGGCTATTGGGAACAGTAGAAAGAGATAAGATAGTACTTTTCTGGTCAAGGACATTAGGCAAGATTTCCTGGAGATGTATTGAGTCTGGTCTTCAGGGAAGTGAAGTTTTGCATGGAGGGGAGCAATGTGAGGCAGGAACAGTGTGTTTGGTGGTGTGATGAGTGTGAGAGAGTCCTTGGGTCATAGTTCAGGGACAGTGGAATCCTCGAGGAGTGCACGGCAGTTTCTCATTTTTTCACATGAATTATTATACCTTTAATCTCTCATGGCTGTCTTTTCCACCATTACCTTTTAATCTTTTTTCGGGCACTCTTGCCAGAATCAGATACTTAGGTAGTGGATGCTCGTTGTAGAAACTAACATTATGTACAATCCAGGGTGGTGGACCCATAGCTTGAGCAACAGCAGATTTTCTGAAGTCGGGAGCCTGAGACTAAGTTAGATATCACCTTACATTTCCCTGAAACAGGTTTACTTTCTATATTTTCTTTTCTTTCCTTTTTTTCACAGTTCCTGTTTAGATTGTTTTCTGTTCAATACTTCAAGCTTTATTGTGAAGAATTTTTCAAAGTTAAGAATGAAACTTGGAGTACATATTTTTACATAGCTCTTTTTTTGTTGTTGTTGTTGATAGGTATTATGTTTGATTTTGTCCATAGAATATCTCCTGATTTTGTAGGGAAGTAGTCTGGTTAAGCCAGAAGAGGGCTGATTAGGTTCAGGCTCTGTTTAAGAGCACATTGGAGTTTAAGGAGCTATTTGGAAAACCTTTTTGGAGATTATTAAAAGCACTCTAAGCAATACACATTTTTTTTGCTTTTTGTTGATGCTTCAAAAAAGTAGGCAAGAGCCAAAAAGCCAAGTCAGTGAAGTTCCCCTATTTGTGAACTTTCCTCTTGATTTTCATTACTTGAACTTTGTTTTCCTGCATGTCTTTATGAATGATTCTTGCACACAAGGGATACATCAAACTCACAACCAGAGCAAACCATGTCTGTCCATTCAATGGTTCTTCCATTTTCCACCGTCCCCAAGACTAAATATGATGGGTTCTGTTTGCAACTCAAATGAATGAACTCACCTGCTTGGAGTCACTGCAGTGTATTGTATGTTGAGAAACCACAGAACTGGCTGGCTGTTGAGGCCTAACTTTATCACTTGCAAGGTCACCCATTTCTTGCTTATTGTCAATGGGTGGAAAGTGTTGGTCTTCATTGACTTCACTTCAGATGCTGGTTTAAGTAAAAGAATTGGAAATGGGAGTGCTGAAGCAATGAGAAAGGCTGTGACTCTTTCAGCCTCTGCTGGGGCAAGAGAAAATGCAGGGGGCCTTGTACATACCTTTTGACTGCAGAAGCTTCCAAAGAGATTCCTTTGCTGATGCTGCTAGTGAGCAATACCAAATTAGAGAGCTGGATCAAGTCTCTTTAGTCCTTGCGATGAAACAAGTATCCTGGTTTCACTCTACCGTGTGTGTGACAGCGAAGAACTCTGTTATCATCAGAACCCGGATTTATCAGTCTTACTGACTTAAAATTTTAAATTTGCAAGCTCAATGTGTGATTCATTAACAAAGTATTTTTCATGTCTTAGCTCTTCTTTAGGAAACAGAGAGAAAGGGCTCACAGCAGAACCTCTAGTAAGCTCTCTGATTCAGCAGAAGATGATCGGCCCTGAATTTTGTCACCAAGCTTATACAGGATGTGCTCCAAGTAGAGAGGCTCTACTCTGCAAATACTGTGTATGATTTTCCAATATGCCTTTTGAATCTGCCTCAGACTTGTGTGAGTCTGTGTTTTCCCTGCCTTCATTCAGATGTTTCAACCTGGAAATTTCACATTTTGAATTCAGCCTTTTTTGTTTTTTATGTATAGGACAAGTAAATAGTTTCACTACATTAAACTACATGGATGACATATGTTCTGTTTAGCATTGTTGTGGTTTAGCATTGTTATGGTTGAGCCATTGTTATGGCTTGAAGTATATGGTTGTATTTTTTTTTTATTATCTTTATTGGTACATTAAATATACACATCATGATTGCACTCCATAATGGGGATTTGTACCAGTATAAGACACAACTTAATTCTCATTTTTTCCCATAGCCCCACCCACCCTACCACCCCCCCATATATATAAAATTTGTTTCCTTACTTATGGTTGTATTTTTAAAAATACAAATAACCTACTGTGTGCATTGGTTTGAACCTACGGGTGCATGTGCGGAAAGGGTGTGAGGTATTGCGGTAGAGTGTGAGCAAGGAAAACCCACTTCTGGACCACACAGAGATAACTTTAGACACTGAAATTCTAAACCTGAAAGCAAAAAGTTACTTTTGCCTCCTTAACTGTATATATAATATGATAACCTCAACTTGAATGTCCTCAGGATTTTGTGAGCTTAAGGAGAAGAAGAATTCCTGATCATTGTTTGACATAGAGTAAGTGGAATGATTTGCATTCAGTTTCCATGGTCCTTAAAGGCATCTCCTAGTGAATTCTTTCTTTTACCTCTGTCTTGCTTAACAAGGAAGGAGAGTTGTCTGCCACTTTTATACCCTAATGCTTCTATTTTTCAGCAAAATGGCTTTCTCATCTTCTTTGCTGGGGTAGCGACTTTGCACGTATGTCTTTCTGCTTAATAATTTTGAGAAAGTTTTTTCCACAGTGCTTAGCTTGGAGAGACTTGTGGGTCACCTCTGCTGGGAGTGGAAACAGCTCTCTTTGGTACACGTGCTGCATTGTCCATCATGTGAATCGAGCATGCGGTGTCAGCTTCACTTCGTCCCAACTTTCCCTTAGCTTTTAACAACCAGTGAAAGCAGCAGGCGGCTCTGAGTTTTTTCTGCACCTGTCCCTTTCTCCTGCTCTCCAGCCTGTGAGCTAGTGGGACTGCCAGGGTCAGAACATCATGAAATCACCCATAGATCCTCTCCACTTTTTCCCTTGGAAAACATCATTATAACCTGTTGGTTACTGTTTATGCCATTTATTATCTCTGTCATTAGCTTCCTTTTTTAAAAAAAAAATTATTGGTACATTTTATATATACATTAGGATCACATTCAACACTGAGGGTTCGTCTCAATGCATAACACATCCTGATTCTTGTTTTTTCTCATTCCCTGCCTTCCATACATCTGCCTGACCCCTATATACATAAGCTTTGCTTCCTTTTATTTATTTATTTTTTTTTAGGTTTTTTGAGACAGGGTCTCGCTTTGTGGTTCAGGCTGGCCCTGAGCTCAGCCTCAAACTCACATCACAGCAATCCTCCTGCCTCTGCCTCCCGAGTGCTGGGATTATAGGCGTGAGCCACCACGCCCGGCACTGTGGTATGTGGTACTGGTTGTTGCTGGGTGTGGGTCTCCACACCCAGTATTGTTATGTGATTACCGGGGAATCGAACCCGGGTCCTTGTGCTTGCGAGACAGGCACCGGAACCACTGAGCTAACTCCCCGGCCCCTGCTTCCTTTTATTGTAACTGTTAATTTTTTTTTCTTCTCTTTCTTTACTAGCCCTTACCTGTTCTTTCCCTTTGAACCTTTTCTTCTATTTCACAGTATGTCTTTAGCTTCTGAAGTGATTGGTTTTGCAATGCCATCTAGAAATCTCTGTGAGTTTTCACATTGCTGTTGCTGCATGCGTTATTTTTAGAAAACCTAGACCCACTTGGCTTTTCTAACTCATTTCCCTGAGCTTCCTGAATTTCTCACTGATGGGTCCGGTGCTGTGCTTGTTTTAAGTTCATCATCAGCTCTTTAGCGCACTATCTTCCTCACTGTCCTCCTGGTCCAGCATTCGATTCTGACTTCTTCAAACCCTTTGGCTGGTACCTTGTTGCTTTCCTCATGAAAAAGAAGTGATGTTAGGTAGAGAACGCACAGATAGTGATTAATTTTATGTCTCTTTTGATTTTTTTTTCCTCATGTCTTTTTCAACCCTGACTTTCATTTCTAAGCTTTCTAGAAATCTTTTTTTTCATTGAACTGTTACTGTTCTGGGATCTGATTTCATAGTTGTTTTCTAAAGAGCAGGTGCTGTTCACCACAGGTCTAGTGAAAGAAGAGACTTGTCTCTCCAATTTGTTTGTGTTACTTAGATTTTCAAAAACATTTGGGCCTTCAGACTTTGATACAGGTCAATGATCACACTACTCCAGGTGGTCCCAATCTTGCCAGAAACTCTGACATGAACTTTGTGTCCTGACTTGCCTAAGTCTTTCAGTCTTTTGGATAGTGATCTCAGATATTCTTGAGACATTCCTCCCAGATCATCCACACTGTCAACCATATTGTACTTCAGTAGAGCTTTTCCACAAGTTACAAATGCCAGCACCTCACTTCCTGGAGACTGTCGTTTCATTGGTCTGCAATATGGAGCTTCCTTATAATTCTGGAACTAAAGAGAAGGTCAGATCCAAGGCAGCAGTGCCATTCTCAGCTTCTTATAGCCATATAACTGGAGAGTAGGGGCAAGAACACACGTTTCATGCTTTAGTATGTGATATTTCTATAGCATCTACCACACTTGTTCTTGTTTGGTTGCATCCAGTTTTCAATTCTGGTCTTGGGCTGTAGGAGGAAAAATTGAGAGTGAACCTCTTAGGAATGTAGACTGGAGATCATTCCGCACTCAGATTAGGTCATGTCTTTGGAAGGTTCACACTGCAAGCTGACTCAAGAAAAAAGCTATCTGAATTACTGGAACTATAGAGTCTCAAGGAGAAGATTGTGGGCATTGGTTTTGAAGGCCCATATGCTTTGTAGTATGGTCTGTGTTCATCAGAGGTATTTATTGTATATTATAAAAAGATGATAGTGCTTGTTGGCAAATACCTTGAGTTCATTTACGGGCCTGTGTTGATGAGATTTGGGAATTTGGGTAGACTCTTTCCTTTTGAGTTTTATTTCATTTAGTCTTTATAATGGAAATCATAGTCTCATTTCCTTGAGTTGATAGGAAGGTTACTTAAATGACTTACATGAAAGCTGACACAGAATAGATAAATCTGTAAGTGTTAATTGATTTATGAATCATGACAAGTTTATCCAATATTTGCCATTGAGATAGTGCCAACTAGATATGGGTCCAAATAAGAAGGGTGATTTTAGTTAGCTTTTTCTAAGATATTCAGCAGAATGGAGACTATGGACAAATCTTACCTTTTGAAATCTCTATGGCATGTTAAAAATAGGAAGAGGTTCCTTTATGGTAGTGCTAATTGTTGCGTCCAGCGGTTGCATAAAAGTGAACTTTGCAGTATTTCTTAATACACATTTCTTATGCATAAAAATCTTACTGAATCCTGGAAACATACCTTTCTGAAAAACCTTGGAAGCTAACTTGTTCAGCCTCTGATCTAGAGCTGGCATTTTGGGTATATGGTTTATAAATTCAGCTTGAGCATGATTTACCCCCCTGAAGCCTATTTTTTATTGGATGAAGCGAAGTGTTGGAAAGATGGTTTTTGTTTTGTTTTACATTAAATTCTCTCTTCTTAAATAGCATTCCTTCAGTGGCAATGCAGAGAAGTCTCACTTTTTTCCATTTGAAGTCTTATCTTAGGCAAAAGTTATAAGGTAACAAAGAATAAAAACTGATCTTACTTTAGTCAGGTGGAAGTTTGGCTGATTGTAGGTTAAAAAAAAAAAAAAAACACTGAATAAGGATTGAAAGCAAGAAAAATAGAACTCAGTAGCTCTAGAGTCCTGGAGTTCCAGACCTTTATTCTGGTGCATTTCTGTCCACAGAACTCTATGAACATGTCTGTTCTCTGCTTCTACACATTAGGTCCATTGGGCTGAATTAACTCAAGAATGGTAAATGTTTATTATTGGCCCATGAACCTTCACTCCCTTTGTTTTTTATTTCCTTTTTTTTTCCTCCTCTCAATTCCTTACTTCAGTTTCCTTTCCATCCCACACATTCCTGCTTAAATGTGCTCAGAATGGTCCTTATATCTAGAGAAATCTTTGGAAATACATAGAATTATTGTAATTAGCATAATAATCATACCTAACATTTATCAGCCACATCTCATATGTCAAGCTCTGTTCCAAGTTCTTTAATGTATTCAAGTACTGCACTGCTGATAACAGACTCTAAGAGGCAGGGATTCAAATGTTCAATGTTTTATAGATTGGAAAATTGAGGCAAAGATAATTTAAATTAGCTGATGAATTAAAAGCTGGTGCAGAATTCACCATTATGCAATTTGACCCTGTGCATCTAACTCTCATTCATTTGTTTAATGTCACACTATGTACTGTACAGCTGGTCTAGTACAGTACATTTTTTTTTTTATCCTTTTACCCTTTTTTGCTCTTTGTTGCCCTTTGTTGCTCAGAACACTCTTTCTATTGTCTTAATAGTTACATTATCAAATGATGGTATATAGGTAAGATTTATAGGGGATTTATGTTGTATCCGATATTTGCTTGAGTTTAACTTGAATGGCTCTCAGGCCTCAGTGTTAATATATTTTTACAGATGACAAAATAATTATATATATAAATATATGTATACCCACATATATCCCCTAATCAAAATGTGCAAAATATTTTTAATCACATCCACCAATAATCTTGTCAAAGACCCTGCAGAAGCCCCAGTATGTCCGCAGGATGAGAACCCCTGCTCTACTATGGCAAGTGAGCCTCATCAAGTATGTTAATTTGCATTATTTGTGTGATTAACAGAGTCATGTAGAGATCTATGCATGTTGTAGCCTCTTCAGAGTTTGCTACTTCCAACATTGTAGGGTAATGCAGAGTGTGTCTCCATTGTATTTCAGTGATTTATTTCCCAGTAAAGTACCACAGCATGAGGTTATCAGATGAAGGAGTAATCCCTGCTCATGTAAACATGGCTCTCTTGATTTTTCTGTACAAGTATCTCTGAAGACTGGCAGAAGTTCTCTCAGGGTTTGTGGGTAGGACATAGCACATCAACAAGATTTTTCTAGATCCTGTCAAGTTGTCCACATAAAGGCTGCACTGGAGTCAATTCCCCTAGTAAAGCATTCATATTCTTGTTCTGCTCAGGCCATCCCAGCACATGTTATACTGAATAATAATTCTTGATAATATGATTGATGGTATGGTATTTTCTCATTTTTGCTTTCATTATACATATGAAAGTGTGACTGAGTTTCTCAAAAGTATGGGGGGAAAAAAGTGACTTTTCTCATAAGGACAAAGGCTCCTTTCTGATTAAATACGATTTTCCGGGATTTTGTTGATAAAGAGTCCGAAGAAATACTCAGTGCACTTTGGGGATAGGAACAGAATGTCTTGAAAATACAGTGTTGCCAAGGCAGGCATTTTTCTGTTGCTATGGAAGAGTCCTTCTTGCATTGGTTTTCATTGGATACTTTTCCATGTTTATTGTGTAACAGCCACATACTAGGAATTTATCCAGCTACACAGGAACACAATTGTGACCAAAATAAATATGGGCTTCAGTTTCTTGGAGCCTTTAATCTACTTGGGAACATAGACATTGATCAGTCAAACAAATAAATGATTATAAGCCATGGCAAGGGCTATGACGATAAAGCAGAAGAGCTATAGCATTTAGTAGCGGTATTAGCCCTTGTGTTTATGCTCCGTTGATGCAGGAGCGCAGTGAAGATGTTGGGGATCAGGAGAGTTATAGGACAAGGTAAAGTGGCAGGGAGCAATATTCAGACCGAGAAAATAATCTCTGTACAGTGACCTGAAAGAGAGATGGAACCTGAAAACTTCAATGGTAGGAAGGCCGGGGCCTCCCTGCAGGTTTTCATTTTCTTACGTAACATACTTTTATTGGGTGCTCAGCATGGGCCATATTGGGCAGTGAACAGGATACTGCAGTGAGTGGCTGGGGCCAGAGAGATGAGGCTGGAAAGATGGGAACACGCTGTATCACGCACCATCTCTCTTGAGTTTTTTCTTCCACAAGCAGCATGAGCTCCAGGAATTCTAAGGCCCTGCTTTCAGATCCGTCTAAACTTCCTGTGCATCTTTCTAAATGGTGGTTTAGTTTCCCTGCAGCTCTCTTCAAGAGAGGCCATTTGAGCTAAGCAAAAGAATTTGAAGTATTTCCCTCAAGAAGAAATATATTCTTAACATTAGCTGAGCTTCCTTACCGTTATCAGTGAGGATCACTCCCGGTCCTTCTACTCTAAGCCAAGCAATGTACCCTGCATTGTTCAAGGGTAGATGGTTTGATTCTGTGAATTGCTTTAAAAATAGATCGCATTTGAGCTCTGAGCTTGTCGTTTGCCTGAGTGATCCCCAGCGGCTCCTGTTCATTCTACTCAGAAAAACTCCACTTGCTCCATCCATGATGAAAACGTCAGGCTATCGTCTGCTCACTCAGTGTTGTCAGCTAAGATGCATGACCACTTTCTGAGAGTGTATTATTTATTTTTGTTGGTATTGAGGCATGATAGAATCCTCTCCTTTTCTTTTAATGACATTTATTTGACAAGACGAACAATAAATAGGAAAAGGATTTCGGTGTTTCCCACCCACTCCTTGCTTCTAGATATCATAAAGTGTTTTATACCTGGAATTATGCTCCCTGCCTTCAAAATCTTTGGAACAAAATGGCTGGTGTTGACGGGAGATTTGTTTTGTGGCCACTGCCTCCCTTTCTGAAAGAAGAAGTGTCCGTGTCCTGTGACGCAGGTAGTTCCTCTCATGGGATGAGACCACAGCTTGTTTTTGCCTTCTCTTACCTAGGTAGAGATAATCACCTATCCTAGGAATCAGCTGTTTTGTCATTCTGTGTCTGTCATTTTGTAAATCTGTAACACTTTGTCACTCCTGAGTCTACAACCACCCTCTTCCTCCATGTTTTGTTCTCCTGTCCTCTCTTTTCCTCTCCTCCCCACCTCCTCTCTCCCCCTGCTCTCCTCTCCTCTTCTCTTCAGGTAGTGTAGGCTGTTCTTCTACTGCCTAGGTAGCCCAGGCTAGCCTTGACTTCATGACAGTTCTCCCAGCCCAGCATGCAGAGTGCTAGGATTACAGGCCTGTGTATCCGTGTCTAGCCCTTTATCCTAAACTCTGAAGTCGCATCTGAAATTAAGTCAGCCCACGTAACTATATACGAAGATGGTTCTGTTTGGATAAAACTAGTCTTTGAGAAGTGCAGTTTTCTTCTTTCCCCCTTCCCTCAATGTCCCTGTATTTTTTCAGCATCAGCTGTGCTATCGTGTAAATGTACCCACTCCCTACACTGAATATAATCGTTATGTACTGCACAAATGTATTATTAGAGTGAATTAAATAAATAAAAATAACAAATTTAAAAATCGTTGCATCGTAACTGGTTGCTTAAGAGTCCTCTTTAGTGGAATTAACCTCTTTTGGATTCTTTAATTTTATTTTCCGCTTTTCTTTTTTTAAAAAAGTAATTGTAGAGGATTGGAGATTTAGCTCGATGGTAGAATTCTTACTCAACCTATAAAAGGCACTTTGATCCCTGACAAAAACCAATATGTGCGTGTCCCTATCTAATTAGATAAAGTATATATAAATATATTAAACCCACATAGATAAGTACTTATATATTTATTTTTAGTTTATGCTTGGAAGTCGATCTCATAAAAGTAGAAAACAGAATAGGTGTTATCAGGTCCTGGGAGGGTATAGTAGAGAGTGAGAGGGACATATTTATGTGGTGCAGTGTAATAATTCAATATTTGCATACAACATGTAATCATCTTATCAGAATAATTGGCATATCTGCCATCTGAGGTATTTATCTTTTGTATGTGTGTGTTTGGGTGCTAGGAACATCCTTGCTATTTTGACATATCCAGTGCTTTATTGTCACCCTTAATCCCTTAACTGCACAACTCTGTTAATCATGTCCTTTCCATCTCACTCTCTGCTACACCCTAGGACTTGATAATACTTATTCTGTTCTCCACTTTTATGAGATCAGCCTCCAACCATCTACATGTAAGGGTGGCATCTATCTTTCTCTATCCCCTTACTTCGTGTGACATAGATTTTTCCCATTTGACCTACATAGTTGCAATGTGGAATCTAATTATTTTCTAGTTGCTGGTTCCTATACCATATGTGTGTGTGTGTGTGTGTGTGTGTGTGTGTGTGTGTGTGTGTGTACCACATGTTTGTTCATTCATTCTGGGTATGATGGCCACTTTAGGTCATTCTGTATCTTGGCTGCTGGGAATAATGCCGTAACAAATGAGTAGGTGTAGATGTTTTTTAACATGGGAATTTAAATTGCTTTGGATCTGTACCCATTGTAGATCATTTAGCAGTTCTCTTTCTCAGTGTTCTAATAATTTTATATAACCCCATTTTTTTTAATAATAGCCATATTAGTTTACATATCCACCAGTTATGTAGAAGTCCTCTTTCTCCACATCTTCGCCAGGGTATTTTATGTTTTTTGTCTTTTTGACAGAACTGTGGTTTCGATTTACATTTCCTTGATAATTAATGATGCTAGGAATTTTCCTCATCATTGCTGGTCATTTGTACTTCTTCCTTTGAGAAATGTCTATTGAGTCAGCCACTCAATTTTTACTTTTTTGCAATTGTTTGAGTTGTTTATATAAATATATTTGTCCATATATATGTATACATATATATGTGTAATATACATATATACATATATGTATACAAATATATTTATTTCTGAAAGTTAATCTCTTATCAGAGGAGTAATCTACAGAGATTATTTTCCTACTCTGTATGTTTCTCTTCACTCTCTATTTCCTTTGCTGAACAGAAGATTTTTAATATGATATTATCACATTAGTCAGTTTTTCTTTTGTTTCTTGTGCTTTTGGGATCATATCCCAGGCTTCTTTGCCTAGACCAATGTATTGAAGCATTTTCCGTATGTGTTCATGTCTCACAGCTTCTGTTCTTACATTTAAATCTTTTATTCATTTTGACTTAATTTTTGTTTTTAAATGTATTTATGAGTTTTCACAGCATCATTTATTGAAGTGATGTTCCTTTCTCTAGTGTATGTTATACTGTCAGTCATGTCATTTGTTTTCAATTCTTCTTTCTTAGCTTTTAAGATTCAACCTAAACCACCACCTTGTCATTTCTCTGATCCATAACATCATGCTTCTTCTATTCTCTGACTTTTTATGTTTTGATTTTTTTTTTCCCCTGAGACAGTCTCACTACATAGTTCATGTAGCCTTGAACTCACTGTATACTTCAGCCTGGCCTCAAATGCACAGGATCCTCCTGCCTCAGCCTCTGGAATGCTGGCCTGAAAATTTAGATTTTTGAGTGGAAATTGGAAGTTCTCATCTCCAAGTCCTGGATCTACACACATGTTGCACTTTGCGTTCTTTTTCTTTTGTAGTATTTACTGGATCTTCCTCAGGGGTTGATTGAAATCTTAACTCTGTCCATAATGCTGATGGTGAGAAGTCCTCGTCAGCCAGGGAATCAGTCTCTTGCTGGTTGGATCTGCCTGGTTGCTTATCTTCAGACATCTTTTTTTTTTCACTTCAGACTTTTAAAAAGGGGGCAGGTTAGGTCACTTGTAGTTCTGTTGTTGTCTGAAGACACACTGCCCTCCTCTTCCCCTTGTTTTCATTCATCTACTTCCTCTTCAGCCTTTTCTCCTCCACCTTTGTGCTCCATAGTCTCTGTCAGCAGCACTCTCTGCATCAACCCCCTCCCAATTATTTAACTGAATGGTATTTCGATTTGCTCTGAGTTTTTCTTATACTTTATGAAAACTTCTATTCATTTGCTAGCCTTCTATGGATGAAAAGATGCGACTCCATGTAGATAATTCTACATCACAAATATGACATGTAGCCCTCTAGCGACTGTAACTCCCATTTTAACTGTTTCCATATTCAGTCCACAGTGCCACCCTTTTCCCACAATTTCTGTGATACAATTGGAAATATTGTGCTTCTGCAGCTACCTCAGGCATTCACAAGTTAGATTTCTAGTGCAAATAGTTTGTTGTAAATAGGAGCTACAGTGGGTCTATTAGTTTGGTGTTTACTAGGTTCCCTTTTAAGCTTCTGAAGAAATAATGAAAGGAAACTTGAATTTAAGATAGACTGTGTAAGTGTATGAACGATTCAATGAGAATTTAAGGCACTTCTAATGAACATGAAACCTTAAACATATTGACTGAGACTCGCTTGTAGATGGACTTTCTCTTCATTCTGAACAATTGTCTCCTCTTTTATTTTATGAGAAAAGACTAGCACTGTGCATTTTAACTAAGATGTGAGGTGAATGCAGTAAAACTGTGCCTCTTTCCCTAGCCTTCAATTACTGTGGGTTGTTATCATAGCTTTAAAACCATGCTTTGCAATTTTTGAATAGTTTGCTGTGGATATATATACGAAAATAACAAGAAATAGTGCAATGGCACTTTCATGAATGTATTATCTGACTTCAGCAGTAATTGACCCAGGTTTTGTTTCTGCACATTTTTCTTTCCTCCTACTCTAGATTATTTTAAAGGTAATCTCAGATGTTTATCATTAAATTGCTAGTGTAATTGTTGGCTTTAATAGGGGTGTCCAAAGTATTTCTTTCAACCATAAATAGAATGTTTGGACCCTCTTTAAAACTTGTTTTTCTCATTTATTGTGTCTCTGGTACATTTTGCATATACATGGTGGCTCCATTCAATGTTCTAAATTTGTAACTGTACATGGCAAATCTTGATACTCATTCTTCCTATCCCTCTGTGCTCTCTACAACCCCTGCGTAGGTTATTTATTGATCTTGTGACTTTTGCTGTTGCTCACATGCAAGACTTTAAAGGACCCTCCTCTTCCCCACACCATTTCTCTATTTCCTGGAAGTAAGCTTGGGTTTGAGGCACAGTTGAAGAGCGTTATTGAATACAGATTTAAACACTCCAGTGACTTTGTTGATTGAGAGAGACCCCCCAAATGAATCTTACTTTATTATATTTATTTATTCTTATAAACTATAAGGTTAGTGATGTTTAAAACCCAAATAACTAGCATTCTTAAAGTATTTAATGTTATGGTTTATGTCTAGATTTTCCCCTAAAGCCTCATACTGTCAGTCATGGATGACTGAATCTAGAGTATGATGCTAGGATTAAGAGTGTAGAGTCACTAACCCAGTACACTGATTGGTTAGGCACCACCCTATTCCCAGTATTCTAGGTAAAATAAAAGCGGCATAAAGATGCTATGAAAATCCCCTTATTGCTTTGCTACCTTCATTCCACCATGAATGGTTATCCCTTGGCCATGTACCACTTGGCCTTGAAGTCCCCTGAAAACCTCTGAGAACTATGAGCTAAATAAATTTTTCCCTGTTTAACTTTGGGTGTTGGGCATTTTGTCTTAGGAACAAGAGAAAAGCAATGAAGACCCTTGGAATATCACTTAATGTTGCATATACAACCAAACCATACTTTTTAAATTGCATATGATCTGAGATAAAGTTACTGAAATAACATATTATTTCCTATATGCCAGTATTCCCTGTTGTGACGTCCATTTTCCTAAATCCATAGGATGGTGTTTGTCTGTCCAGCATAGTAGGTATTGCCATGAATCAGTAGTTCATGTACTTACCAGGAATGAAGAGACGTAAGGAAGCTGGACAGGGGGAACAAAGAAAAGGAAGGTAAGGAAGAGAGGAGAGCAAACATAAAGGGGTACCACCAAATGGTCGGTAGCTTTGTGGCTCGTATAGGTGGCTGCCTAGTTTGAAAGCACATCTTTGCACAGGTGTCTTGAAGCAGTGTGTCTGTGGATGGTCCTTACCACAGGGAAAGGAAAGGGTGTATGCAGTGGTTCCTGATTCCTGTTGTTCAGAGTGTGTGTTTCCTGTGCAGTATTAGTTTCCTTAGGAAGTTGGCTTTGTTAGAACTAACATTTTCAACAAAATTCCCTTGTAGTGAAATCTATGGAAAAGAAAATTATTGAAGGGCCAGGGAGTTAGCTCAGTGGTTCTGGTGCCTGTCTTGTAAGCGCAAGGACCAGGGTTCAATCCCTGATAACCACATACCATACTGGGCATGGAGACTCACGCCCAGCAGCAACCAGTACTACACACGGCATTCATTGTCATAGGGACTCATCTCTTCTGATGGGATGTGAAGAAGAGACAGGATTTCATAATTTTCCATTGCAAACCTACTTCGGAATCGTAATATCTGATATTATTAATAAATGAGATTAAGGACATCTTGTTTCTCCTGAGTGGCACATTTTGGTTATCTGGTTGAGACTTCTCATGCATTCTCTTGTTTTGTATTAGGAACAATTTATCATATTTCCTTTTCATATAGTGGCATCCTGTGCTTGAAGTAGAAAACCATGCGTTCAAGGAAATAATGCTGAAGAGTTGACACTTACATGGTAGCAGTTTGATAAAATCATTTCCTGCATATTGAGTAGATTAGTTATTTACAAATTGCAGTATCAAGACAGTTCAGAGGCCATTTAAAAAATTCTCTGTCCTTGAGAATGGTAGCTCTTCTTTGGATAGATCAAGATGTCTCTGAAGCACTGTGTCTTTTGCTTTGAAGGCTTTATTTCCTGTGCAGTGTGAGGACTGAATCGATGACCTCTGGCATGCTAGATGAAAGCTCTTATCACTGAGCTACACCCTGGCCCTTGAGGATATAAAATGAATGACGTTAGGTTTACACATTCCCTCCTGGAGCAGATGTGGTTGACAGCCAGCTCTGTGCATTGCAAAGTCTTGTTCCACATCTAGTTACTGTTGGAACAGCATTTCTCCTGGTCCTTTCCCTCTTTTATCACACTTATATTATTTCTAGTCAGGCGAGTTGATTCTTGGCTTCTTTATTGCAGGCTTCTACAAAATGATAAAATTTCAAGAACGTCTCTGCTTAGTTACAAAGCCATACCTTTAGGTTTCATTGCTTATCCTGACTGGTTAGTTTCAAAGAATGCAGTATAGTGTTAAAAGAAGAGGATCACTGGAGCCAGTTGGTACTGTCTGAAGTGATGTGATTAGGGATATTTTCTTTGGATAAGCATGGTAGGAATTAGCAGGGTAGCATAAGGTGTGCTCATTAGCCTTATGTCTTCCAACCATACCTCAAGTAGGAGTCACAGTGTTCAGAGAGGACTCACCAAGAAGGACAGGGTGCTCATCATGTCTTAGGAAGAAATGCTGAAAGAAATGGTGATGTGACTTGTAAAACACAGTCATTGGTGCTCCCAAAGGAAGATTTGGATTCCTCCAAATCTTGCAGAAGAGGCAACCAGAGCAGAAAATTTACAGAGTCAGGTTTTCCATTGTGTTTGAAAACAGTTTGTGACAAAGTGACACAGATATAGAATATGTAACCTTTGGAATGGCTAACCTCCTACCCATTACAAGTTTTTGAGCCTTAAAGACCCTAAAGGCAGCAGAGTGTTCAAGGCCATTTTGTGGTTTAACTAGATGGTCTTACCTTCCAACCTGCAGAGTTTTTGTCATGCTGTTAGGCATTCCTTTGTCTCCTAGTTCTCTGAAAAGAGGGGCATAAAGACAAACAGGGTATGTAATTAAAAAATAAAACATATCACTCAGTAGTAGAAATATTGTCATTCCTTAAGTATTTTAATTTTTGTAACATAGATATAAGTTACATAAGTCTTAAATGGACAGTTCATTTATATTCTCTAAATTAGGCACTTGAGTATAAAGCTCAGCAAGGAAAAAAAAAAATCACATTTCACCGAGACTGCTTCACTTCATCAAGGAAGCCATCTGCATGATTTCTACCAGCTTAGATTGGTTGTGCTTGTTTTGTCCTTTGTATAAAACACACCACATAGTATTGTCACGTATTTTTAGTTCATTATTTTCTTCCTTGTTTGAGTAAGGCTTAAATAGCTATGTTCTGTATTATCAGTACATTTTTTATGTGTGCCTAATCTTGAAAAGTGGTTTGAGACATAATTTTAATTGCTATGCAAGTTTTTTTTTTTTCTTTTTAGCTGGGGTCTCATTTTGCAGTTCAGGCTGGCCTCGAGCTCCCTGTGTAACTGCGGTTGGCTTTGAACTTGCAGCAGTTCTCGTGCTGTAGCCTCCCACAAGGGCTGGGATTACACACGGGCTCCAAACCACACCCAGAAATAGCCACGTCATTAAGAAAATTCTAATAATTAATGTCTATGGTGTTTTCAGTTTTTCACTATTTATATCTTTGAGCAGATGCCTTTCCTGTCCGTTTTACTCCTCTTTTTCCATTCCTACCATCCCATCCCATTTTTTAAACTGACTCATGCCTATGGAATTACTAAGTCAAATATTATAGTGGATTTGTAAAACATCAGCTTCATTTTTATCAAATCTCAAAGTTACCAAGTTATACTTCTGTTAGTAGTGCATGATAGTGACTACTTATCCACCTGTTCATAGTGTTTTAGTGTACTGATTTTATTTTTAGTTTTTATTTTATTACTGCATGCACGTAGTATGTGATGATTACATTCGCTTGGTGTAGCTGGCACATGGATATATTACATGCCTTGATTCTGTCTGTGTCTGCTTCCTTCTTCCTTGTATCCCTTGGTCTTCTCTTTTGCAGACGACTGAAGAGTTAATGGAGAAATATTTTCAACATTCATAAAACACATATATCACTAACCACTGTGATGAGTTCTTTTTACATATTGTACCTTTTCAGTATTTAGATTAATTTCCAAAATAGATATTATTTAGTAATAGTATCTTTATTTTCAGCTTTTAAATGCAAAAACTGAGTAGATGAGACAGAAAGTAGTGTGGCCCATGGAATAAAAGCTATTCAGTGCCTTGGCTGGATTTTACTCCCAATCCCATGAAAATCCTTTATATATTGTTGTGCTTCGCCAATTCATAGTATATATTAACTTTTATATTTACGTTGATATTGATGTTAATAACTATACAATCTATATCTATATATACCCAAATATTTATATGTTGTCCTTGAGGTGTTCATTTTCATTTTATTTTAATTTGGCAGCTCATAAAAGCTAGTTTCAATTTATTCTTAAACTATTCACCTCACTCCAAATGAAGAAAATTTCAATAAAGGTGAAGGCCCAAATCGATTTTTAAACATGACTTAACTGCCTTTCCTGTTCACTGATGAGTAAGCTTTCCCATTCTTTTTCTTTTGCAGTTATTTCTTTGCTTTGTGTTTAGTGTGTATGTGTGTCTCTTATTTCACTGATGCCTTCCTGTTTCTGGTAAACAGCGCTTCCATCTTTTCCTTATTATTTTCCTAGCTATCTCTGTAGTATCTGTGGAAAGGAAGAGGGCTTTTGGGGATCCATCTTGCCTTCCTTCCTTGGACTCTGTTATCTGCTGTTCAGGTGAGAGCAGGGCGCTGTCTGACTGCCGCCAAGCAGGACTTGCCAAAGAACATTCTTCTCTGTTCGGGCTTTTCTGGCTACTTCAGTGATTGAGTCAAGCTTCTGTTCATTGTTTGCTCTGTGTTAGGTTCTCCGGAGAAACCTTTTCACCCTTTGTATAGTGTAACCCCCTCTCATCTCAGCGCGCCACCCACAGCTTGGCAGCCCTGGATGCGGGGCTGTGTGTGGTGTGGCTGTCCTCTTTACCTAATTCTTCTGTGTGCTACGAAAGCTGCTTCTTACTCACTGTCCCTTATTCTTACTTGGGATTTTGAGAAAAAAAGAAGAGAAAAGTTTGGTTCTTTTTCTCAAAACAGGACGGAAATACACATACATGTTTGTATGTTTAGCATTTTATCTAAAATCTCTCACAAGTTTATGCTATTTGTTGTTGAGAGCTCAAAAAGACAAAAAGTTGGATTTCTTATTTTAGAGCAGAGCTATTTGGGGTGGTGTAATGAATAATGGAATGAATTAGATCATGTTTATAATAGGACGAGATCTTTGAGGTATGATATGGCAGCTACTAGCCTTATGTGGCCATTTGAATCTAAATTAAATTAAATCAAATATAAATACCAATCTCTCATCTACCAGTTACATTGCATCTGAGCAGTAAGCAAACAAAACAAGTACTGAAGTAGTATGGAATGTTTCACAAATTACCCAACATTCTGTTGTACAGTGTGGATCTCAGTAATGCTATAAATGGGTGATTTCAACAAAAGAGTGAGTAAACATTGGAGTTGTCCATTATTGATTTCTACAAGTGTCAGTGCAAAGAACCTTTTCTTTAAAATATTGACAATTGATGAAACAGTGAGATATTATGTTTTCAAATTATTTTGTAGACATTGGTCAGCATAATAGCAAGATGCCATAGACTATAAGAGGCACTGATGCCTGTTACACACCTTTTGTAACTCAGAGGGAGACACTCATGCCATTATACCTGTAATACACCAGGAGATTGCAAGAGTTAGAGTTCATTGTTGGAGTTTCGTGTCAAGAAAGGTCACATGCTCCTATTTGAACTCTTGTTAGTTGGGCGGGGGAAATGCTGTTCTGCACTCTTAGAACTTGGGGAAGTTAGGGTCAGAATCTGAATTACAGACACTAATATAATTTCAGATGCAATTTCAAGCTGAAAAAGCATTACTGTGAAAAAAGATTACAAATTACAACCCAAGTGGATGTTGTAAGTTTTTATTGAATTAACAGTATATAAAACCAAAAGGTTTGGTGGGATATGCTCTGGGAATTTACTTATTATTTTCACAATATCCCCAACAGAAACTCAAATGAATATAAAAGTAGGAATATATTTCCTCTGTTTAGGGCCAGAAATGAAATCTGGTTGGATTCCATTTCTAGGGTAACCTGCTTTCATTTTCATCCATTGGCACCCAGGATCTGGTATTTGGTTTGTGACTAAGAAGAGTGGATAGGACGTTAATAAAAGGAATTCTAATGGTCGGAACCATTTAATATTGTGTGCAGAAAAGCTCACATGTCCTAGTTAAGTCTGTGTGAAATACACTGGACCCTCCTAATGAGGTAGTTCCAAAGATTGAGTTTAATCCTCCTGTGTGCTGCTTTTATAAGTCTTTTCAAGAGTATAAATACCGTACAATGCTATCACAAAAGCCTTCATTCCAAAGAATGTGTGTGTCGGTTCATGTCAAGAGCTCTTAGCATAGAACAATGTGCCTAAAGCCGTAATCTAATAAACAAACAGATAATCTGGTTTGGTTTTGTCTAAGTAATATAATGTCTATGTCCAACTATTTCCTGCCCCTTTAACTCTATTCAGAAGGAAAGAGTTCTTCGTGGGAATGTGTATATATTTTCTCTCATGACTGGATCTCTTGTTTTCTCTTCGATGTAGCAACTCTAGTTGTTTATGGGAATTTTCCATCTTGCGAGCTTGGTATTTTACCTGGTTTTTATTGTAAAGAGTGTGAAGTGTGCACATCTCAATTTCAGACATCTTGTTGTATCACCTCTATGGCAATGAACAATAGCCAGGCTTTTCACACTTATTGTCCTGGCTTTCTACCTGATCTTTACACACCGACTGAAGTCAGTGGAACAGGCTATGTCCATGAAGCATCATAGGGCTTCCTGACTGAATCTGCACAGATCCTCATCCTAGATTCGCCTCTGCAGACTACTGAGGGAGCACTCACCTGACCCGTGGAGGATCTAACAGTAGACAGAATTTGGGGGGCAGGGGGCGGATGTCTTTGAATAAGAAATGGTTCATTCTCAGTGTGGCAGAGTGAAGTGTAGGAGTCATGCTCAGTCACTGGTACTGTACAGGTGGCAGATTGCCTTTTACTTCATCTTGCCTAGAGAATGGTTGTTATGAAAAACATTTTGTAAGTTCATCTGCACTTAGAATAACTGCCCTGACATAGTGTGGTGGTGGAGGGTAGTCACCTATTTCTAATGAAAATAACTCAGAGTCTCTTATTGTTATTAATTGATCCTATACTTTGAGTCATGGAATCATAAACCATTGGCTTTGAAAAAGCCTGTAAAGACCAATAAGTAGGTTCCACAAACTTGTGAAGTCCAACTGTCCTTTATAATATTTGTGTCAGATATTTTTCTTGATTTTATTGTAATATTTCTAGGTATTTTGACTTCCCATGGGCTCAGACAGGGTAACTTCTATTTGTTTTCACAAGTAGGCCTCAGAATGGGCACAGGTAGCCACACTTTTTTGATCCACCTTTGTTAATATGTTTCTAGGCAACTCCATACTTTTTCCACATAAGTTTTTAACTTTTCTCTATATCATGGTGATGGTAGTACCTCCTGTTCTTTATCTTTTATTATCAGCCATGCTTCTGTCCAAAGCACTAAATAAACTTGAAATATTTCCTATCATGTTAGTTATATGTGTATAATTTATATATCTACACCTGTTTGCTAAATCATAATATTCATTTTTGTAATATAATAGATTCTATCACCTTCCTAAAGTCTTTGTCACATGAATGTTCTCAGAAATCTTGTACTAATATTTGTCACTTTGTTTGTGAGATTTGAAGATATGAAGTGACTTTCTCTAGGCTTGGCTATGATGTGGGACACCCAGGGTAGATTCCTACTCTTTTTGAAGCTGATTTTCTTTATCCATTAAATGGAGCTAGGAAAAGCAATCCCACAGGGAGAAGATGTAACAAGCTTAGCTGAAATTCTAAGTCAAACTTGCATACTAAAATTCTTCAGTCTAACATCTGGCAGGGGTTTTTCCTAAATGTGGTGGCAAGATGATAGTTACAAAAATATAAAAACAATGTGTGTGGGACAAAATCTAAGTAATATGCTTAAATATAGAAATAAATACAGTGGTACCTCAGCTCTTGAACTTAATTCTTTCCACAATTGTGGTCACAAATGGAAGTGAATAAGAAAAGAATCGAACTCAATGGCTAAGTCTAATGTTGACCTGGAGAAATTGGATTTGGTAAGCTGGCATCTATAGGATGTCACTGAAGATTGAGTCATTCCAGACATTCTGCACTATGAACCCTGGTCCCTGAACTGATGAACTTTTCTTCCCCTGGGCTGTACTCTGCTTTGTGTTGGCTTTCCTCTGCATTATAATACTTCATGCCAAGCTAAATGATGGCACACTCAGATCCTATGACCTAATTTGTATGTCCTATATCAGGATCAGCAACTTTTTTTGTAAATTAAAATAGTAAGTGTCTTAGGCTTTGGTGTGCTTGTCTCAATAGTTCTACCAGCGCAATGTGAAATCAGCCATGGATTCTTAGTAAATGATTGGCCACAGTATGTCCTAATGAAGCTTTACCTGCAAAAGCAGGAGGTCTACTGGATTTAGCCCATTGATCCTAGTTTACTGACCTTTATACTCTTGAGCTTTCTTTCTCTTTTCTAATTTCCTTTTAATCTGATTATTCTGTTCACTTATAAAGTTGTGCCTAATGTCAGTGGTGTCAAGGAACTTTCATTTGCATTTGGAGAGAGAATGGATGGGATGGGTCCTTTTATAAGATTGCACACTGAGTTTCAAGAAGGTTCCTGCCATCGTGTCCTTGGCCCACAGACCTTAGACAAATGCTCTTAAGGATGAGACATAGGAGATCCTTGAATGCCAAGGCTGAGCTCACTGAACTTGAAACTCGGAGAACTAGAGTTACTGTTGGAGGAATCCAATCCGGGGATAAATCCTCAGGGCTTAGGAATGAAAGACATTCTTAGGGAGGGGCCAGATGAAGCTGGAGAAAGGGAGGAGTCAGTCAGCTGAATGATGTCTTTGGGCTGGCAGACCAGGTTTGCTAAAATAGCAAGGTGCCTGAACCTCTGCCTGGAACACATCACAAAGCTTTTCAATTTAAGATTGTCTTGTATCAGAGGACTTTCTAATTTAAAGGTGTGAGGAAAGCTGAGTGAATGAAATATAAGGATTGACATATTGCTTGGAGAGATTCCCTAGGGACAAACATGGGTTTTTAAAAGAGAATACCTTTATTTTTGAGCTCATTCTAATTTTACAAATTTTATATTTTAAATGATAAATTTCTAATAGATTTTGAAGTTGTTTTGAACTTTGCCCCTGATGTGGAACTTGACAATTAAATGTGATGCTATGGGTTTATAGAAAACAGTGGACAAAGGAATCTATCTGGAAACAAACAGAAGACAATGGAATATGTTTATCTGTGCGACTACCTGGTTGTAATGTGGTTTTTTTGTTGTTGTTGTTTGTTTGTTTGTTTGTTTTATCAGGGAATCAAACTCATGGTCTGGCGCTTGTGAGGCAGTCACCAGAATCACTGAGCTAAATCCCTCACCCTACAGTTATTCTTCTGACTTGGTTATGTTACTGGATATTGAGGACAGTACTACTGTGTTTCATTATTTCACAATAGCTTGTTATAGCTTGCAAATTGTTTGAGAACAGTTTGTTCATTAAGGGGAAAAAAGTGACCTGCTATTGTGCCCCAAACCAGACGAATGCTGGGTTAATTAGTTGCAGAGGACTTGGGGTGGCAAGTTATTGCCACTCCGGGGCTCCTACTGCGGCTCGTTTTCAGATCTCCAAACATTCCAAGGCGAACATGCAATGTATTTATTTGGCTGTTAGGATTGCGTTGTGCTCTTGTCTTAATTCTGCCCCTTTTTTCCTGTTTCTCTCTTTGTCCCCCTTCTGTTTAAATCTCTGAAAACATGGCCAACTAAGCCATGTAGTGAAGAGCATGTACTTAGTAAATAATTACATTATGGCCTTGTGCCTCTAATATGACCTAATATGACATCACAAAAATAATCTATATTTATGTAATACAGTATAGATTTGAAAACATTTTCCTTACATTTTTTTTTAAACAAGATCTTGAGAACTTGCCCAGCCTGAAAATCAACTTGGAATCCATATACTCTCATCTCCCGTGTACTGGGATTACAGGCATGTAGCATCATCATTCCTGGCAGTAAAAGCATTTACAATTTTATATATATTGTCTAGTACTCGGGACAGTACTAATGACAAGTGATGTTTTTCTCACTTTATAAGGAAAGCGAGACTCAGTAATTCCATGATTTGTTTCAAATTCACATAGCTGGTTGATGGTTCAAGTGTGACTAGAAGTGATGTATTTTAGTATTTCAGACATAATTGTTTTATTTATATAAGTCACCTAACTGCGGCTGATCAAGTTGACGTCCTTTGTGATCTTCAATTGGGTCTCTTACAGATTTTCAATTTCTGCCACATCCTGTCACGGCTATCCCATTCTTCTTCTTTCCCACTCTCTCCCTCTCCTCACCCCCTCTGAGAGCCACAGATACATATGTTCTTGCTATCAGGTTAACAACTGCATGATTTCTCAGTTTTTCCTTTAAAACTTAGAAGATTTTGCTACATCTCCACTTGGTTTTTGTCAATAATCCACACATATAAGCACTCTGCAAATATTTTCTCAGTTCGGCTCCCTCTCAGCTCTGTAAGATGTGACAAGGGGTGCTGCTGTGGTGGGATGATGAATTGTAGATGATGTATGCCCTGAAGCCACATAGAGAAGACTGAGGTAAAAGGATCATGCATAGGTCATGCCTGCTAGAGAGGCAGGCCTGCTTCAGCAGGCTAAGAAGAAGCCGATGTGGAAAGTAGCCTTTGGAGTTAGCTAGGGAGAGCTGGGTAGAGTGGCCAGAGACCTGGCTATGCAAGCATCACTTGGGTTCACAAATGAAGATGCAG